>ATSW01006156.1:0-19989 GCA_000444245.1 Botryllus schlosseri
AGTTATTACCCGCCGTATTGGTGTCGTCGTGAGCTGACTCGGTTGCGTGGTGGTCGTTTGCAGATAACCGTACTCCTTTGCTAGCGTCGAAGGGATATACGCACCCTCGCGTGGGGCGGAAGCAGCCGTCGATCAAGTAACATTCGAGAGGTCCAATTCCTGCCATATAACATTGAATACTATAGATTACATATACTAGAAATATCCATGACGGATGCAAGACAACACTATCATACGAGTAACAGGTGTTACACAATTTTCAAATATAGTATATTGAAGGTAGGCCTATAATGTCTTATCTTACCAATCACCATTTTAAGACTCAGCGTTCCCCTCTCACATGTTTTTCACTAAACCAATTGTCGACAGTCAACCAACATGTTAGATCTATTTTTCCTACTTCATTTTGAACGCCTGTATTTTCTATGTTAACTTCTGTTACCTTTAATTCAAGGTGCATGCCTCTTATCAGGCCTACATGTTTTCGAGCAAGGTGGGTGTTGATTGAAATACTACCCCATAGGCGCCGAGTTACGGGGTGGCGGCCACCCCATACAAAATGCTTAAACGCCAGCCGTCAGCGCTGTCAATTAGACTAGAGTCCGTGATATCGCGTAAATGACAAATATACTCGCGCGAATAAAAGTTGAATACGCAGCTTCGTGGCGACGACGAACTAGTATTGAAAACGTCCTAATAAATTGTATGTAATACGTGATTATTAATCATACAATCGAAGCGATCTCGTTTATGACGTCGACTTCGACCACGCGCGCGCTGAGAAACACCACCTCCTCTCTCGACCAGACGAGCGAATTCACGTTCTACTTCTCTCAACTAAAATGTATTTCCGCGCATATTCGTTTACAAAATAATTCTTCAGTTAGTTTCGTGATAGTCTATTTAATTGGAGCGCGAAATATGACAGTGTGTTTGTGTATACCTGCGAATTGAAAGTCATTCCTGCGCAGAGTGTGCATATTCATTACTCTAACAAGGCTTTGCTAAGTTTTATCGGAAAATGCAGCAATGTAGGCCTAGCTCAAACGTTGTTATTATGAGCAAACAATTGTCGCAACGTCAGACTCATAACCCCATTGTGCTGTTGAGTTGAGGAATTACTGATTAGGTTAGATGCGCGCTTTCTCGTTTGCTCTCATCTGTAGGCTACTAATTCCTGTCTGCTTTATACAGTACACTCGTATTCCCTTGATGTCACTTGTCAGTGTTTGATTTGTTATTAATACTGCATGTAAATTCGTCAACACGAAGAAACTTGTCCTATCCACGTATTATCAGCATTCACACACGTACTTAACCGTAATAAATTGATGTTAACTTGGTAAATTTGAAACAATTTCAAACCCCTCCCTTTTTCATCCGGCCACCCCATGTAAAAATAAAAGTCGGCGCCTATGTACTACCCAAGTCGTTTTGACGCCTTCCTGTGTTTTCATTTTATCGCAATATTGTAGTGCTTTGGATTTATGCAATTTTTAATTAACTTGAATGCATTGATGAATCAGACGACTTCCAGGGGTTACGCATTTCCTGATTATATAAAGTCATGACTAACGATTTTACGGGACAGCATTCCCGTTTCCGTGCTCTTCACTAAACCAAGTGCCAACAGCTGGTGTGATTCCATTTGGATTGGCGAGCGAATATAGGGAAGGGAAGATTATATAGACTTCATCAAAATTTAGATACCTTTCCATCCAGCTTGTTTTGCCTTTAAACCAAAGAACTCTACAGCGGTTGCCATGTAACACCCCGCGGTGTCGCCAAAGATCTTCTCTTTCAAGGCTTCAATCAGACACATCGTCAGCATCGGGTTCCATCCGCCGAACTGGGAAAATTAAACACGTTTCTATAACACCCATTGAATTTCAAAATCCATGTATTGCTGTTACCGTTTCCGAATACTGCTGTGCGTGCTTCTGGAAGATATGATTCCGGACGGCGTAGTGACAAACCGGAACTCCGGGTAAGATTCTATCGCCGAAATGACGACGGTAAACGCTCAGTTCCTCATCGTAGCAGCAGCCCGGGTACGAGCCGCAAGATATTGCATTGTTATCTACTTCTCGCTGGGAATGAGCTGAGAGACATGGTACTCTGTGTGTGAGATGAATGAATATTAGGAATATACCATGACTCTGTACGCCGTATAGCAAATCCCGCACACACATATTCAAAAAATCACATTAGAGCAAAGCGGTATTAACTGAGTGTTCGATTTCAGAAACGGTAAAGGCATGCAGGGACTTCTAGAAGTTCTACAAATCCCTAGGTAAAGTTAGCATTATGTCCGTTATACATTATATATTATTTGTTCCATACGGCCTGTAGAGAATATATACTTCGGCACAAAATACGACTTCACATCGCATTTCGGTGATTACGCACCTAAGGCAATATGGTACGTTGACGACACATTCAAGGTTATTCGATGAATATGATTCCTGTCGACAGTTATACGGAAACCGGTCAGTATTGCATGTAATCGGACTAGAATCTGAACGGAAATAGTTACAGATCAGCTGTAGGACCACAACCTAAAAATATAAATATATGTATTACCTCCGAATCGATTAACATACAATCTATCGAATGCATCCCGCGGCGGACCGAACTGTCTCTTGTCTGCGAGATGTAAAAAGACATTCGAATCATGGGTATCATAGAATTGATGAGCTTAATATGAGAGTACATAAAGAAAATGCTATGTCACTGAAATTCCCCGGAATTATTGACAGCTGATAACGTTACTAATTATATGTTGGCCTTTCTTCATACTCAAGGAAACATTACCATGATATGGCTGTAACAACACCAGTTAAATCTTGATCATTATACAGGCGTATGGACTGGATTTATGGTTTATTGTACAATGTATAATCAACAAGACCTAATCGATATTTTGATATTAGTATGCTAATTTTCCATTACCAGAGACTGGATCTTCCATGTCGTCGGGAAGAAGATCGTCGAATTCGTCTGTGTTATCTATATCGTCTGGTATGATTTCCCGCGTAACTGGAGTCGCTGAAATGGTACAGTGAATTGTTTCATCATATTTTCAAAACTAATTTAAAAGCGTTGCAGACGCGAGCTTGAACTGTATGGTGTGATTTCGAAACTAACACGATGGTTTTTGTTCGGAGTAAATGTCAGAACGCAGTACTGCAAGCATTCTAGCGGTTACACGTCGTGTATGCTATGCGACACCCCGGCGACAACAATTGCAGGATACCGCTGTAATATCTTCAAAATAGCTAGTAATAAAACGCCGATATCACTGTTCGCCGAGAATTTAATCTTGTAAGCGTTGTAAGTTTCAAAATTATACATGTACCATAACACAGAACTCTTTGAGTAATCAAGTACTGAATTATCCGTGAAATACAATCCGCTCCTTTGTTCCTTTTATGTATGTCTCGACTTTACACTCACGCTTGACATTTGGTGGTTGAAGCGGTTACGGTGCTGCACCAATAATTGCGAGTGCGACCGATGTAGGCTTATACTGGTTGCTAAATTGTCTCCATTTGTAACGCTTATCTTTTCTTAAGTGCGTCTCGACACTATAAGCGCAGATTGAGTATAGACTCTACTACAAGGAGCACTGTTCCCCAATGCAGATAATTTTCCTAGATCACGTAAATATGACCTAACAACAATGCACCATTATGCTATATCAAATATTACTTACTTGAATCTGATAATCGGATGCATTGTCCGTCTCTAAAGCAACAGTCTGAGAATGCGTCACATTCAAGCTTGGTGGTGGCGTTTACTGGACTTCCATCACCGCAAGTATCTATGCATTCCGGACCGCTATCTGCCAAAAAGTACATCATTCGCGTGTGTCTGATTGTATCTCATGATGGATATACCTAGGCATTTCCCCAGGAACGAAAGCAAAGATTTCTGCACACACGATTCGACATTGCACGACGCCTCTTTGGCAATAAGTAGAATCAAAACACAAAAACATCTTCCAGTGATGGAGGCTCTCATCTTACTTAGTTCACCAGTAGTTTATTATCAACCTAATGCTGTCAATAAAATACCATCTTATGAAATCAACTATTTTAGGTAGTGAATTCAACTAGCATACGAATATTCCCTGTAGTCTTTGAAGCATTTTCCGCCATTTCGCACTAAGAAGTCGTAAGCAAAACGATCGAATTGTTATATATACTCAGAAATCCTAACTGAGATTGGGCGTCATTACCATAATTTCGGAGTCAATTAATATCATTGTCGCGTTCGACTTCCTACGTCATTATGTGTCGCTAATTGAATAAAAATTCCGACCAATCAAGTCTATCCGTCAAATAAGCATATAGTGTTTTCTAGCAATTGATAAGTGTGGCGATGACAAATGTGAAAAATCAAAGGAGCGTACTTAAGGGTGTCGACGGACTGTTACGTGACTGCACGTGACCTTTGGAACTCTGCGCGGGTGTGAATTAGGTAGCTGATCTTGATTGCTATTGAAATACAAACTGATATTGCGTGCCTCCGCTGGGTACTGAATCAATTAGGTAACATATCAAATCCCGTTCATTACGATATAGGCACGAGTCGTGCGAAATATTTCTCACTCTATAATTGAGACAGAGCAGGGCGCTGTCCGTTCAGTAATACTGTTACGTCTCAGTTCAGTTATTACTGTAAATAAACTACATACAAATTACCCGGGAAAGGAAGCAGATTTTTTGTGCAGACGTTAGAACGTGTAATGGGGTTTGAATATTTGTATTATTTGCCAGGTATTGGTCCGTAGCACTTGAAGACCGTCTTATATTTACGATATAATTTCCTATTGAAAGAAGAGCCGGCAAATGTTATATTTCGTATATTTACGCAGTATTTTATTGATGGTAATTATATCATTTTCGGGGATTGGGAATCCGAAAATGTAGTGTGCGATTGGCTAACCAATTCACGAATGAACAACAATATTATTATGAATCTGTGTTCCATCTGTGTTCCAAATGTACAGCGAGGATCGCGCGAGATAACAAGACCCGGCCGTATTGCACCATCCCTATGAATATTATGGCCTCTGTAGTCAGTAGATGTTACTTCAGGTACTGCGTCTACTCGTTTATTTCTAGTGTTACATTTAGCTGCATGCGGACCCTTGAATCGTTCCCGAGGTTGGCCGTCGCAATATAGAAAATCATGATTAACGCACAAGACGCCGTAACTTTAACGGAGATCTCAAACGAGCTGAAACAAATGAAGAACTACATCAGGTCTGTGGAAAGGGATGTGAAGATGCAATCGAACTCTTTAGCAATTATACAACGAATGCTTCAAGATTTCGGTGAAGCTTTGAGTCCGTTGTTGAAATCCAAAGCGAATTCACCCGCAACACACAAACCCGAAAGTGCAGTGAAGTCACAAAATGACGCAAAGGTGAAAGGGACCCAAAAACAAGAACACGTCCAGGTTAATATTTCATCCGCGAAATCCTTCCACGCCGTTTCCGTACTGCTTCAAGCGGACGATGACGTAAGTCGCCAGCCACCTAGCTGTGATGCATCGTATTTTGAATGATCAAGTATATTGTAAGCTGTATGCATTCAGACGAAAACGGAAAAGAGTGGGCCCACCCTTCCCTCGTCGAGAAGCACTCCAAGTTTTCATAGTCTTACGAGTATATAGCTTTGTTGTACGTCACATGATGTTGTCATTTTGTAACTCACGTTTTGTTCAGCACCGTCGAGTAACGCAAGGCGGCATAGCTTCATAGATGCTCCGGATCGAAGCTCAAAGAGGGATAAGATCCGCGCAAGAAGCAAAAGTACCGTTAGAGAATGGTGTGCAAGCAAACAAGAATGTGGCGGTATCGCATCAGAGAGAGGATCAACTTCGTCAAGTAAAGTAGCGTTTCTCAACCATTTCGGCCTATATTGGCAGCATCTGAAATTAAATACAGTAGTTCGCATCCCCGTAGAGCTTCGGGTAACAAGTGTGCAGGACTTGGGAACCTGATGAATAAAAACAAAGGTTCCTTACCATGGTTATGAAGTTGAACTTCTGAGATAAGGAATTACGTTAAAGTGTAGCATGTTATCAAAAACATCTTATGAATTGCAACAAACGTATACGTTTATAGGCCGACTGGTTGACAACTTTGGTAATCTTGTACAGACATGGGCAGAGCTTCCCAATGCTACTCTTAACGAACCATAATTCTTCATAATTCAATCCTGATTTTTAATTCGGGTATTAACGGGGCCAAAATATAAGGTTTATCAATCCCATCCATACATATATGTCCGTTACATTGAAACGTACATAATAAACGGATAAATAGAATGAGGGAGTTAATGAGACTCAACTTTCGTCATCTATAGGTTTTCGATCAAGTTACTGTCACCTCGAATCTCACTGATGTTGCGATTTTTAAAAAACCATGTATTTACAGAGAGTTTGGAATTAACAATGTGACGTTACGTGAGGGCATTTAGTTTCGTGTTCAGAGAGAACCTTTTACGAAATTTCGCGCTCACGTGAACTATAGAACGTTTAAAAGGTTCGTACCATTCACATGTGGAAGTTTCTCAATCTAAATTCTAAACTCACAAAATCGCAAGCGGTAGCAAATATCAATGTATCGATTTCGCGGACAAACACTTGATTTTTCCTCGCAAAACGCAGCCAATTTTACCGCAGTGTCACGAAATCTCCAAATTAAGTGCTCATCCGACGCTAATTCATCGCGAAGTCTCGAAAAGGCAATCGCGCGGCATAAACACGACTCCGCAAAAGATCGCCTGGGCATCATCACACCAAGCGATAAGGACAATAAAGCCTGTCAAGCCGATTCTGAATCATCAAATTACAACAAGAATCGCGCCATGTCGAACATCGCCGACAACAGCACCACACGCTCAACACTAATCGACGCAGGCGCCACTGTCAGTTACGGCGACATTACAAGCCCGAAAGGGAATGATATAGCTATGAAGAACGTTAATGTGAAAATAATGGCTAAATCCGGTAGCAGGAGTGATGTACCGTTCGAAGATGATCCTAATCTGCTTCAAAGCAACTCGACAGAAGCAGGCGACGACGAATCAGGTAATGTAATAAGTGAAATTTCTATCAACTTTGTAACAGTTCGCACGACTTTAATGAAACGCAAAGGTCAACACAAGGGCTTACCCCAAAACAGAGTATACAGTTGTACCGACATCGCTTCCTCTTCATCACACCCAACAGTGTCCGACGAAGAGTAAGTCATATTATTGATGTCGTGACATTGTGTGTGATATCGACTCTAATCGTCAGAGACCATGGAATCAAAAGGCAATTGTCGAATTCAAGCTCCACGAGCGCCGACAGTGCTCCGCCTGGCATTCAAATCAAGTTCAGGTCTTCGGAAGAGGAGGAAGAAGTAGACGCGGAAATTAGTGAGTCCATATTATGCCAACATATAAGTATAATTGTAACTACAAATAATCATGGCAACTTTTTTCGAAATGGCCCACCATAGTCTTTTGTTTGTCCACCTGTGCTAATTTGTATTGAATTTTGGTAGTTGTGAATAAGAAACATATTGCTATGTATCAAATAACAAATTATCCGAATCCTGTCGGAACAACTAGCCTAATCTAATCTTGGTTATGTTATCTCAGCAAGAGGGAAATGTGTATCACATAGGACAACAAAATGTTCGGTAGTTGTACCCATTGATTGAAAAAGTTGGATTTGGATTTGGAATGCGAAGTCAGAGATTTCATATCGACTCTCATCAGGTTATAGGAACTAGTGACTCACGACCTGGCACATTGTACACCGCCCTAAAACGTATCAAATCGTATTCTCCTTCAAGCGAATTTCGAGTAATGTATAACAAGAACTTTTCAGTTGATAAGATAACGTCTTGCTAATATCAAGTAATAATGGTATATTTAGGCATTATCATATATTATCCAACGTGATACACAAAAAGAAACAGTTCTATTTACCGGTACGTACACTTTCCATGTAGAAATCGCACCAATGCCTCACCCAGCGTTTACGCATCGCGCTGTGCAAATCAAAACGACCAACTCAAAGTATTTTTATGACTTGAAAGAACACATCGGCGGGTTTGTTGAAATTCGATTATTTTGTGAAACTTTTGAAATCAATCATTGCGTATCAGGGGACGATTCGGGAGAGTCTATCGTTGTGTGGAAAAGAAGACCGGGCTCGTATTAGCGGCCAAGTGTTTCAAATGTAAAAGACCACACGAAACGGTTTGATCATTTGACTGATTTCAGCGTTTCATTTGCAGCTATTCATTATTCGTGAAGATATGCGTTAGATATTATTGATTTTGATCTGTAGATTAACTATGTTATAGGTAGGCTATACGGTTAGCCAGTTACTCATACTCATATATATCTTTTATTCAATAGGATGATAAGATTTCAATAAGGTTCAATATGCTCGTATATCTTTGTTTATGGAACATGCATTTTCAGAGTGGCTTCCGCGCAAGATCGCTAAACCAGCCGATATCGGTTTCTGTAAAACGCACGGATCAAGAGCCCGTCGATAAGGTAACGGGTACAGCTGAGTTCGTAGGTAACTGCTCTCAGAGGAAGATAATAATTCGTACAGTACGTACGAGATCAATCCACTATCTCATGCAAACGAAGTGTCGACAACTGCGGGATGTCGATTGCACAGAAGCATTTGCTCGAGGCGCCATTCGATCTCCATCCACTTCATTGTCGTCACGTTAGCCTTACTTATGCAAAGATACATAAAACTGATATTGATGCGGAAATACTAATTTCAGAGATAAGGCATAGCAATTCCGCCAATGATTAGACTAGAAGGCATCGATAAGTGAAGACTTATCGAATAAACGACTGAGATTCGCTTCGCACACGGGTGTTACGAAAACGATATTCAAATGCATTTTCACAGGACGACGTCCGGAATGAGATTGCAATTATGAACAGTATCGACCACGAGAATATCGTAAAGCTATACGACGCGTTTGAACACGATAATGCAATGACGTTGATAATCGAATAGTACGTAATTGATTATCTTTCTACCTGTTTAGATTGTGCTCATTGACAACCGTGAACTTTTTAATGCGTTTCTATGATTTCAAACTGTGCTAAATATGTGTAGTACACTGATGTGCTCGACTTCATGACAGATACCTATTTCAGCCGAAAATGATTGAATGCATTGTGCGAGTTCATTCTTTCGAGAGTGTGACATCTCTAAATGATGATCCCTTTTTGGGTTGTTGTTGTTGTTGTTGTTGTTGTTTGTTTGTTTGTGGTATTCATGGTATTTGTCGACTACTATGATCATTTACACCAGGCCAATTTTCTGGAGTCGACCTCGGTCGGACTCGAATCCGCGACCCATTGGTGTTGCAGCTGTGGATTATGCCACTGCGCTATCTCGCCACCCCCTCTTTTGGGTTGTGATTATGACATTTTTTACCATGAAATTGCTTTTGAGCCATGTCTGAATATGCTTTCCAAGTAATGATATTGTACGCTGGGTGATGAAGGTACTTAAGATTTTAATGGCTTTTCAATGTGTATTTCTGCAGTATGGACGGAGGCGAGATGTTTGAACGTGTTTTAGCCGACCGATCACAACTCACAGAGTGCGATGCCATACTCTACACCAGACAAATATGCAACGCGGTCCAGTATCTTCACAAGAACCTAATACTTCATCTTGATTTGAAGGTAAAGGCTGACATGGTGTGTTAACGTCAGGTTCAGTTCACGAATTGGAATAAAGAAATGGCGAATATTGCTGATGTGTCGTGAATACCGATCTGGACATGTTTCCACTAATCTTATACTTCACATCAATGTTACAGTCCTCAAATCGTTGATAAATTACGATAATGTTGTATAGATGAATATCAGTATAGTTTCTCGTGCGTTACCATTGAACGCCGTATTCAATTGAACAGTCAACGGCCCAGTACTGTCAATCAAATTTCATTTGTAATGCAATACATTGCAAATTGAATGTCGCTTTGTAATATCGCCTTAAGTTTTTAAACTGAAAACGTTGAGCTATAACTATTGTATACTTTTTGGACGACCCCGAAGAACTGTACTTTTCGTGTCTAGAGTGATTCGCGTGGTACCTAAGTAATCAGTACTAATACCAATACGAGCAATAACAATAATTTTAAAGAGTCCCATTTATGCGATCACGCCACATTTCTGAATATGTAATTTTGCTAGTCTTTTCGTACCGCATAATCCGTGAAAAATAACAAAACCGCCTATGCTGTGCTGGTATATTATTACAATATTTAGCGTCATTGGCCTCCACCATTCTTCCTGTAATTAGGTTACCGTGTGTGTTCTTTCAGTTTACCTGACGGCGCGATAATTCGCGCTGATAGCACTGTAATTTCGCCTTTCAGTCGCAAGATTTAGTGCCCCTGCGTCTGCGATTACCGGATGCCGTCGCTATTGACGTCAAGTAATCAATCTGGTATTTACAGCCTGAGAATATACTTTGCTTGGACAGAAAATCGCATCACCTCAAGATAATCGATTTTGGATTGGCGAGAAAGTACGTCGTATTCGCGAAATCATATTGACATTAACAGTGCTGATTGTAATTATTGTCAAGGCACAACCCTCGACAAAAACTTCTCATTCGTTGGGGGACTCCTGAATTCATGGCGCCTGAGGTACTGAATTATGAGCACGTCAGCATCGCGTCCGACATGTGGAGTATCGGAGTTATAACCCATATACTGTAAGTTCTGTTTCAAGCGTCGTCGTAAACAAGAACGTTTGAGGCCCTGCTATCTAGAATGAGCGGCATATCTCCATTTCTGGGCAACGACGACAAAGAGACGATTGAGAACATTGTCGATGGCGAATGGGAATTCGATGAGCATTTCGATCAAGTGTCGGAAGACGCGAAGAATTTTATTTCAAGACTACTTGTAGTTGATAAAAGGTTATGGTTTGTGCTTGATAAATCTAAAGTAAAATCTTAGCTCGAGATGTGCAATTTTAGGATGCAATAGGTATAAATAAGTGAATGACAGATGGTCGCTACAGTTCAATCCACGCATTTTCCTGATCCGTGTTATATGCAATTACTGATGACCAGGGTTGCTATCGACATAGATGAAAAAATAAGTACAGCCGAGCAAACCCCGGAATTAGTAAACTAAAGGCGAAAATAAGGTCAACAGTCTAGTCTTCTAGTCCTTTTTGGTAATTAGATGATTAAATAAGCGGTCACCACGGCCACGATGGCGAAAATAAGGACGAACCTGACGCAAATAGGTACAAAACAAGGACACAAGTCAAAAATAAGGACAACTAGACAATATATGGCAAACCGGCTGATAGCAGAGAATAAGCCCTACACAAAGTTGTGGCACGTCACGGCAGTATCATTTGCGAAAGTGACGGTACTTTTCATAAAAAATGCATCACCAATACGAATTTCGGCTGTGGCATTCATTGTGTTTGTCGACTGCTATGGACGGTTATTTACACAACACCAATTTTCTTCCTGTTTATTCCGTAGCACGGCCCATTTCTAGGCTTTTATAAGACACCGCTGACATGGATGAGAGAACGAAGAGGAGCCTAGATAAACCTCCATCACTTAGGTAGGAATTGTGCAGTCGAACTCTGTCGGACTCGAACCCGCAACCCATTCGTGTTGCAGCTGTGGATTACACCACTACCCTATCTCGCCACCCAATTTCGGCTGTATTGTTCCTTCATTAGAAGATCATCATATAGTCATATCTATCCATTAGTCGGATTCAGCCGGTTCGCATCGGTTCTTCAAGAACCGTCTCACGAAATGTTATAATATCAGCTGACCGGTTAGCATTTCTGGTTGTTGTCAATCAGAATCTACTGAAAAATTTGACTTTTGTGATAGAACTGGATAAAAAAAACACTTTTGAATATCACCAAATTCACCACTGCCTAGGTACTGCCTCCGGTATACCATAATTCACAATCGCTTTGAGTGTTGTTGTTTGTTTTCGAATATGACTCCTAACATGGAGCGGCGCCTTTCAGAGGAAGAATGAGCGCATCGCAATGCCTACGCCACGATTGGTTAGCAAAGCCATTGACAACGCAGCGAGCACGATGTCTGGAAAGCAAGAAACAGCTCAAGAAATTCATGGCGAGAACTCATTGGAAGGTATAGCTATAATCCTTTCTCGCGATTTGATTTTACAGTGTGAAAATGAACTCATTTGTTTTCTTACGCAGGCTGGCATGGCGGCTGTGGCGGCTGTGAATTGGTTGTTCCGAAAATCATCACATTACCCTGTTAATACTGCCACGTCCAGCGACGGAACTTCGGTGTAGTTAACAGTCATTTTCTGGAAAATTTCCTTGCATGGAGATAAATACTGCACAATTTCTTTCCATTGGAAAGACATTTTCTAATGATTACTTTTTCTTTACAATATTTTGTCGTTGCTATACTGTGTCAAGGCGTGTATTTCTGGTTCGATTTGAATCAAGCGCACTGTTACATTGTTACGTTGCTTTACGTGTATCATATTGCTTTAGGCCTGTGATGTTTAGGACGAAATATAAAACTTTGATAACTGATTCTAACAAATAACTATATTCAACCGGATGTGAAGATCATACCGTAAGTCAGTCACGTCATCAAAGATGTCAATGATTTTGACAGCGGAATTCTTGTGACCCGTTATGGTTTGGAGAACTATTTGAGGATAACGAAACCGGCAATGATTGTGAAAAGAACACGACTGGGAATAAGAATTTTTCAGAATTCGCAGTTTCAGAGATTAATCTGAACCTCCAATATACACAACACGAGGTGCAGCGGTAGTCAACCGTAGAGGCAGTGAGATTGATTGATTACATTAAGATTGATTAAGATTGATTACATATACACGCAGTGCCAAACCTTGCGGTCGAAAAACTATGAACTCGAAAAGCGTTCACAGTGGATGGATGAACGTCTTTATAAAACAAAGTATTTAGCAATAGAATTCCTGCTGCCCGTGAACCGCAAAGGCATTTCCTCTGTTTGTTTGTTTGTTTGTTTGTATGTGGTATTCATGGTGTATGCCGACTACTATGGCAACCCTGCTGATAGCACAGAATAGGCTCTACACAAAGTTGTGGCACGTCAAGGCAGTATCACTTACGAAAGTGACGATATTTTGCATAAAGACTACATCACTAACACGAATTTCGGCTGTTGTTGTTGCTTGTGGTATTAATGGTGTTTGTCGACTACTACGGTCATTTGCACCAGGCCAATTTTCTTCATTCTTATTCCGTAGCTGCCGATTTGTAGCACGGCCAACTTCTAGGCTTTTACAAGACGCAGCTTACACGGATGATATATGGCGAGGAGGAGCCTAGATAAACCTCCAACACTTGGTAGGAATTCTGGAGTCGACCTTCGTCGGACTCGAACCTACAACCCACTGACGCTAACTCCCTACACGCATTTCCTCTATTCGAGAATGATTACTGATTACAGTGATTTGTGATTATGATTATCTACATTAGAAATTATGTCAGACGTTGCTGGCTTCGCGCGGCACCCCTCCCTAACTGAAACTATTCACAAATCCATGACACCACGCCTGATACCATCTTGTAAGGCATGAAATTTACCTCTTAAGTCTTTATCGACCGTCCAGCTACCGTAAAATGAAATGAATTCACAACAAAATGATGGCGTTTTATTGTAAAATAAAGTTTATCAGCACTCACTTCTCTATAGAAACCAACACAACACATATCGAAAAGTACAACACTCATTACAGCATATCATAGGCAGAGCAATCTGCCTGATTAACTTTCATCAGTCTATCTGTGTCGATTCCGTACACTCTCAGGTACATTCCGAACAGTTTCATTTGCCAAAACGATATGCTTCGTGATCTGGACATGATCCATGCGTATTCTACGGTAGATGCTATAAAAGGATGTTGGGTATATTGATTGACTTTCCATGCACTGCACGTGATGTATAGGCCTATTCAAGTTTGTCGTCTATGGAGTTGAAACACGGCACAAACAGCAACTTCGATTCATTATACTTAGAAGCAAGTTGTTTCCGACCCAGAATAATTACCCGGGTTTTACACAGAAAAGTCGGTCACGAATTCCGTTTACTTCAACCAACAAGGACGCTGCACCAATCTACATTCAGTGATATCTTAGGATTACCGAATACTTACTGGGTTGATAGTTTTCATCATACGTCTGAAAGCAGGAATATATCAACGCAAAATTTACGTAATCCGTCCCGAGCACCCAGAACGGCGTTGGCCACTGGATAGCTGTTATCATAGTGAAAGAGCTGTATGTAGATTCGTAGCTATCAATGCATATTTTTTATATGCGTCGTTTGCATACCTGGCTTTGTGAAGAATAAATTCATCTTCGAAGCGACGTTTTCTTCCGTAGGTACTACGTAGCTCAGAGCAAAATTCACCTCGTTCTTTTCGCTGCAATATACGAGAGGTTGAATGTTGCAGCATTCGGTTGCACAATTGCACATAAAGGTTATGGGGTATCATCTGGCGTTGCATGATAGTTTACGGGCTTCGTGAGCAGATAATACACAAGAATTCCATAATCACATTAATGAAAATGGGATGAATTATACAAGGAGATAGTACCGGTAGTGATTGCAGCTGCTTTCATCAACTGTAGGTAGAACTAAAATAGAATGTGCTGATGTAATTGAGGGTGGAACTCGGTAAACCACATTACATCTATATAGTTGCACATCCGTATAATGCAACGCAGATAGCCAACAATAAACAACCGCCAACGCGCCGAGCTGTCGACTACTGCCAAAGCTATTGAGTAAATGACTCAAAAGTGATAATTGTCGCGCGGAGCAAAGCCAAATCAAATCAAATAAACCAAGTAGAGGAAGTTAGCCTAGTAAACATCTAGCACAGCTGTAACTGAGATAATATACAACGTTAGAATAGCGACAAAAGGAACAACGTGGTGACAAAGAAACAACCACGAAGTGACGTAAAAGTAGGGTTGCATTTAAAACAAACAATTTTAAACAAAGGCTTTTAAAAAAAACTGTGTTTTTTTAAGTTGTAAAATGATGCCACAATTGTGTAAATACTTTCCAAAAACATGTTGTACTAGCCTACGGACAATTACCATCCGATATAGCCGACGTATATCGATATGGGATGGTTGGAACCCTAAAAATAGTCGATTCAACAGCTATAGTATGTAGATATTTCGCCAAAGGAGCTATATTTACCCTATATTTTCAATTGTCAATGTCAATCCACTGCGACGTCACAAGTGAATATTCGTGACGTCATGGCTTTAAAAAAATAAGGTTTTAAACAAGGGTTTTGTTTCAAACATGTTTATTTTAAATTGATTTTTGTTTTAAATGAAACCCTACGTAAAAGGCTTAAGTAAAAACAGAATGTCATAATATCTGGAAACGACAAACTAGAAATCGTCAGCAGTAATTTTAATTTTAGGTGGTGTTTTACAATTATTGTTAATGTGACAAAATTTGACTCACCTTGAAAATAAAAATATCATTATTTCCAATTGATTTTCACAGATCCCTAAAAACTAATCCTCGGATCCCTAAAGGGTCAATTGACCATAGTTTACTAGCCTTGGTTTAAGCCCTACTGCTACGATATTGAGTACAAAGGGCCTTCTCGACGTAATAGCTTCATGCATGTGTTCAATTCAATACTTATTAGCATGGGAATGTCAATCTGTTCTCAACCAACTACGTGATGTTCCTAAGCGAGTGTGTCGGCCGTGGCCGCTTCCATGCCTATAATCGAAAAAACGGGAATGCTCTCTCAACGACGGACGACTACTGGATGAATTGTTATCATCGGAATATGCGCACTTGCGCAGTGTGTACATATCATGCAAACCGATGAAATAGATATTCCGAAGTTCATTTGAGATGTAGACTTACGTTATCTGTTCCCATCGAATAGACGCATTCCCGTGCATATCAGGCTCCGAAAATGTCAATCGAATGCACTTTCCGAATTCCCATTCATTTGGTAAAATGCTTATTTCGTTCCAGACTCCCGCCATCTGAATGCGTAAATAAAATTAGTCAACACTATGGATGTACAGTGTACAGTCAAGAATATCCTCACTTTCTCCAACGAGAAGGTTGATTTAACACGAATAGCTGGGCATTCTCTTATAGCCTCCGTCGAAATTATACAATAGTTAAATAGCAGTGCCATTGCATAAATAACTTGTCGCACAACCATCTTCATTTTATACAGATGGTAACCAATCCGAACGCAATATGAGAAGTGCCTGTAAGTAGACCTTCCAATAGGCCTATGCTACATATATAGTGATATTGAAACAAATTGCAAGAATTTATATAAGATGTTGTTCAAATAATGGCAACAATGCTTTTTTCTCCAACCATCAGATAACAATAACGATCTTGCCTTCTTGGTTATTATCTTTGATAGAACTGCATATCACATTTCTCTTGTTATGTCTAAGGACACGGGGTTGCGTTAAAGAGTATTGCTCTTTGAATAGATCAACGTAATTTGCAGTATATCTGCTGCATATGCTTATGAAAGTAACGTTAAGAAAAATTTATGGTCGGATGAATTGCTTCATCCTATCACCAGCACGTGGAAGGTCATCACTTCGGCTAAACTCCCGATTCACCAGCATTTTTACGATAATATGTGGCGTTGACTGAAAACAGGTCATCACTTTCACTAGACTCCGGTTCTACCCGATTTTTTACGAAACTCCGACGTTCGCCGCGTCGGGGTGGAGTTTTTGATCTCATTTTTATTACTTTTTCCAGAAAAAGCGGACAAATTCCCCAAAAAGAGGAAATTTGGGCGTCCTCCGTAGACACTTTCAATTTATAGAAAAAAGATGGCAAATTATCTTTATAGAGGACGTATGGTAACCCTAACCAACAACAATATGTTCGGAGTCGGACACCGCGGTTTGCCTATTTTCTTATACGCAGGCAATGTAAACAATGATAGAAAATCCTCGAAGCGACCAATTTAATTTGATAAAGACGACAGAAAACGCAAAATCGATCTCAAAGGTCACAGGACGGGTATTAGTCGAATGTACATGCCCATTGCCCATCTAATCTGCTACCCTTCGCAACAATTATATATCGCTGTGGTCAAAGTGGTGATAGGACATCACTTGGCGTGCACTAACTTATTTTTCGCCAGTCGGCAAGTGGCGCGATTTGTACAGTCAGTGTTTTATGGCTTTGGTGCGTAGGGATGGTGTGAACGTGAGGTTCACGTTCGCGTTCTGTGTGTGAACCTCGGAAATTTAGAGGTTCGCGTTCACAACAGAACCTTGGTAGGTTCTGCACTGTGAACCTTTTTCATATATTAGAATTTTCACTTCATTATGACATCTTTGGTTCGAATTTATTGCATTTCAACTGCGGGCCAGTTTATGCATGGGGGTGGCAGCATAAGTAATCAACACAAAACGAGCATGCACCTTGACAATCTCAAAGATTTTACTAGCTTTCCGTTCGTGAATGTTTATTGTTTAGTGACTCTCTGATGTGAGCTTGGCCCACAATCACACAACATCACGAGCGACATACCCTATACATGTAGTCAGCGAATGATGCTTATTCAACCAATCAATGAAATTGATATCGTTTTTTGATGTAACAAATCTAGCAGGCGTACAGGGTCAATCTTGACTTCATATGTTTAATGTGTATATCATTAAAACGAAATCCGTGCGAGCAAGGTGTTGACTACAGCTGTATAACTTGTTGGGTAGCCTAATATCGGTATCAAGTACAAAAACCTGTTTTAAACTCTGCTCAATATCAATGAAGCAATACTCAGACGCCGACTACATTGTCCGGTCTGGCCAAGACCGTTAGGGCGTAAGCTTATATTCCCTGGCAAGTCCTCGTCGAAATTGTTGGCAAAGCGACGGATGATATTCATTCTATGGGAGCATTATATCATTTGATTGCCTCAGTTGATTCATTTAGCGACGTTTAAAACGTCAATATGTACTTCAGCATTGTGGCATTATGTGGCCAGAGTCGTCGCTAGGTATCGTGTACATTAATATAGGCTATCCCTACATTGAAAGATAGGCTTGGAATTAGCGATATGACGTCACGTGACGTCATGAGGTTCACGTTCGCGTTCACACAGAACCTTTCAAAAAGGTTCGCGTTCACACGAACCTGAACCTTTCAAAGGTTCACACCATCCCTACAAACCAGCTTTGGCATTAAGCAACAATTTCATATTATTTTATTCAAGACCGATTCTTATCGGTTGCAACAGTCAAAAATAGCGCGTATCAAATTCGGGCTCTCGTAAATCTTGTTGTATTTGTGATGCAAGAGCAAACCAGACATGAATAAGTCATTAATGCAGTAGTTAATTATTTCGTGGGTGTACAACTGCTCTTTAGGGCGCCAGCGAATCGACTTTTGTGGCTTTATCAATAAAAATGTCATTATATTGTTTAGTGTAATCTGGGTGGATAAAACAATGGCATCAAACTCTTGGCCTGACTAGGGTTGTATTTAAAACAAAAATCAACTAAAAGAAATATGTTTAAATCAATGCCCTTGTTTAAAACATGTTGTTTTATTATTTTTTGTTTTCTTTTTGTTTTTCTCAAGGCGCGACGTCACGAATATTTAAATGTGATGTCATAGTGGAATGTCAATGAAAATTGAAAATGCAGGGTAATATAGCTCATTAGACCAAATAGCTTCCAACCCCCGTCATATACGGGCAGACAATATTTTTAACCAGGACTACATCTTCATGAAGCGTTTTTAAGGTCGACAGTCATCATCATCAGAACATTCATTCCGTACCGATGATCTATCCGTACTATAGCTATTGAGCCGACTATTTCAATGATTCGAACCATTCCATATCATGTACGTCGGCCATATTCGTCGGCCAGATCAGGTGAAAATCGTCCGTAAGCTCAGGCTACATATTCTTTGGAAAGTATTTACACAATTTGGCATAATTATACAACTTGAAAAAATAACAATCAATTTTTAATGACTTTCTTTAAATCATGTTTTAAACAACTATTTGTTTTAAATGCAACCCTAGGCCTGACGCAGGTCTTTGGCTATGTGCAAGTGCATGATGGCTTCACGTATATCACATTTCGACAGCTAACGCAACATATCGGTTGGCTATTTGTGGTCGTTCGGAATGTGCGGTTTATAACATGCAACATATCGAACCCTTATTTATAGTTAGCACGATGAAGGCATTCATTTGGCGTGCTTCTCAAAGTCACCTAAACTATGATTAAGTTACGATTTCAACGTAGTCAGACTGCAAATTGAATATCAACAATGCCTAGCTTTCTATTCGTTGAAAAACGCCAAAGGAATGTCATGCTATTATAGTTGAATTCTTCGAACCTTGCTGTCATTGACGTGAATATATTTTGTCTGATTCACTCCACGCCATCGCTCATTCATAAAGAGATTCATAGATTAGCTGTAATGAATTTCTGAACGTCTGCAGCATATTATTTGCTTGCATTTTCTTTTTGCAGGAAGATTTATTGTCCATTGAATGGCGAAGTCTTCGCCGACGGATATTCGACTATAATCCAGCAATGCAAGATATATAACCGTTTTCATAGTATTTTCCATATCTAATAACAGTGGAATGCCAACTAGCGTACGAAAATGCATGTACAATTCTTTTTATTACGATACGAACTTCACATTGACGTACGAGTGACCTCAATTCATAGTAAACCCCCAAGAATGAAGGTCGAAATGTTTCCTTAGCCAGGGGAAACATGATTGCGCAGATTTACAGTATGAGCTGATTTAGTTTATAACGCAAGAAAGGCACTGTCCATATAGGCAAAGAAGAATATTACGCTGGTCAATTAAACAATATATTATTATTGAAACAAACCCTAATAT
>ATSW01006158.1:0-13594 GCA_000444245.1 Botryllus schlosseri
TTGGATTGGATTAGGACATAGAAATTTCAAATCCGCTCATCTCTGGTACAATCTCGGGTCTCTGCTGCCGACTTTGGAGCTCAGCTCACTCTTCCTCTGGGCCTTTCAAAACGCTCCGTTTACAGCGGGATCTGCGATGAGAAACCCAGATAAACCTCCGAAACATATAAAAATGGAGGAGCCGAGGCTCGAGCCAACAACCATTGGTGTCGTGACGGTGTCGTTTTTAGGACACTGCGGTACTCGCTTCCCCCTAAAATATATATAAACACGGGGATTATTTGGTAATCACAACAGAAGCTCATAACTTGTAAATCTAGTGTGGTAGCGCACTGCTATAGCAGTAATATCATCCACAAAATTATTACTAAAACAAAGGTATTGTCCTCATTTTGTCGCTTGCTTTTTATATTATCTTATTATATTATGTTACATCATGTTTTCATTCAGTGTGCCATTTGTAGCACGTGAGATGATTTTTCATGGCACGCCAAATGATTTCACGCAAACGACATATCGAGACCATGTTTTGCCAAAAGTGAAACAAAAGTTTTCAAAATGTACAAAGCTCGTAGGCGATCCAGAATTATCAACGTAAAATAGAGTCTTTTAGGGCAGATTTTACTTATCTTGAGAAATTTTTCCGCGCTTCACACGATTTATTGAAACCTGATGTCTTGATTATAATTTGGGAACCCCCAATAAAAATATAAATAAATAAATATGTATATAGAAAATATTTAAAAATATGCATAATGTGCAGAAATGAGTGAACGGTATTAGAACGTCAACCGAATATCGTATGAAACCGTTTGGGTGCTTTAGTATAGGTGTTTTCACTGTGCAGCCTACGGGAGCGCAACTATTATATGAACCGGCATTCTGGCGCTGGGCATTTTCACGCTATAGAAGACACGGCCTGGACATAAAGTTTTGGACAACATGCGACCATGCGACTCCCGCGCGGTGTATGTGTTGCTAAAATGATTGGCAGCGATAAAATCTTGGAACAAAATAACAGCCGCATGCTGGCCAATTCGTCGACATTGATGTCCACTGTCAAGGCGCCGAAGTGACTAGCATGGGGTTACCATATTTTGTGGCTCAAATTCCGGACACACTTTAGCGCCAACTAGCGGATTTTACAATGAGTTATGAACACATTGTCAGTTAACATGGCGTCATAATAGCAAGGCTTTGCCTATCGACTAGTGTACACAGGAGTGGAGTGGGACATAGATTCTGAATTAAGCCTTCTCTTATGTGAGGATGAGTCGTGGTAATTGCTCGAGTCTGCAACAGATTTCTTCATGGGCCGGATGAAATCGTCTGCTGGACCTTATCCGGTCCGCCGGTATTGTGTTTGACATCCCTGCTATACTGATGGGCTGGTGCGGTTATATGATTGTGTGTTGTAATCAGGTCCGAAACAACATTCTTTTCAGCACCCTACCGCCCAAAAAACACTGATCTTCTGCCCACCATAGAGTATTCCTTGCGACTTTTTGGGGGCTTACTATATGCATCTGTATGTTAAATTTTGTGAATGAATTCTACCAATAATGTTGGTTCTTTCATATATTATTATAAAATGCACCAGCAGGTTAAACATCCGGTGGTTTTCAAGCTTTTATCGTCGCGATCTCATTTTCAATTTGAAAATGTTCCATTGGCCAGCTCAAAAGTTTATAGACTGAATGCCAAAAAGGTCAGCTTGCCAAACTTACTTACGGCCTATTTTGGAAGCTGATAACGTCCAACATCTTCGCGATCCCCGCAGAATGAAGACAAACGACCTCCAGGTTTAAAACAACTGTCCTTGACTAAAGCATCCAGACGGCCTTAACCAACTACCGCTATCTTAAAATTGCGATTACAATTAGACTTATTTCTGCAAATGATGGTCTTTTTATTAATTTTTAATTGCATTTTTTTTCGAGGGCGGTGCGCGGTCCCCATTTAAATATCAATATCAGTCGCACTAAATCGCGCACAGCGCGAAGAAAATTTTAAATAGCATAAATTTGCATAAACATTATATTGTTTATGTTGATTTACGAAAAAAATTTGAGCATACTTCAACCCTTCAAAATTCCGGACATTTAGGCTCTCGGATGCAGATGTTACAGTGAAATTCCGGAATGTCCGGAAAATTACGGACGTAATGGCCACCTTAGAACGCCGAATAGTCCAGCGCCCGCAGCTTGATCGATCCGCACGTATTAAATGAGAACCGCCGAGGAATATAATGAGCCCCGTGTCGAAATGCGAATTTGTAATCGCGTTCGTCTCTCGGAAGGAAATATCAGATTCGTCTGGTGTGCAAGCGATTCCACTATATCTGGAGCAACGACAATCTCTGCGGCCTTTGCAGACAGATCTAGTGTCAGACCAACCTTATAATGTGACACCAAACCGACTTGAATAAGACAGGGGTGGACACATTTTTGATCACCATAAGACCATATCATCGTAAAGACACTAATTGGCCTGTCACTTATTGGATATGGTATCGAAGACAGTTGACTTGGAAACGACCAAGTCCCTAACCCATCGCTACAATCTGTAGGGCGGGGCGTTTGCGACAGAGGATCGAATGTCCGATTGCCCACTAATCTGAGGGTCATATGCTCATTAGCATCATACTCAGTAGCCAACATCAGGGTGTTCAACCGAGCGAGATCGTGATCGTGATGCGTCCGGTTTCTCGATCGGTAGGTCGTGGGTTCGTTCCCCGGCCGGGTCGTACCAAAGACTCGAAAACTGGTATCCGCACTTCCGCAGCTATCCTGCTTGGCGCTCACCATCCACGGATAGCTTGGAGGATAAAAAATGCGGGGATGCAGACTAGGTGACCTTACGGTCGTATCACATCTCCGTGATCAAAGCATCTCGATGGTGCAGGCGAAACAGAATATCATCTCTCTGTTCACTATTTTATCTGTAACCAGATTTCATGAAGTTGAAACGCGTGTGTTGGAGGCTGGCGTGGCGTAAACCATCATTATCTTAATCATTGGTTTATTAGCAATTTTATCGGTAATCAATACACCACAGAAATGCGATACACCACCTTGGCCTAGGCGATGTAAAGAGGAGGCATGCACATTGCACACTGAATCAAAAGTAAAGAAGATAGTATAGAAAAAGGCAAGTAGCAAGAAATCGGGTGGTATGTCATGGAAGACTAGGTCAGTCGTGGTCCGGTAATGTTGAGGATGGTGATTCTCAAACTTTTTTGGACACGCCCCCTTCACGATGGTGAAAAATTTTGCGCCCTCCTGATCGTCATATCACAGAATGCAACCAGGATGCTGACAACCCCAACGGATAGTTTGATGGCATGCAAGGTCATGACTGTAATGAGAGAATTCTCAAATGTATATATATCGATTTTCAATTAAATGAAAGGGCAAAAGAAAACAGGAAACAAAAGAACATCAGGATAATCAGTTTTGTGCCCTTGTTAATCGCCTCCAGCGTGGACGGTCGTGGGCGTCTTCGAACGATAGCCCGCGTCGCGCTAGCTCGGTATCTATTGTCGAGCGACATGTGGTTCTATTCCAGCCACCTCTGCGCCATGGCTCCGTCGGAATGTGGTTGATGATGGCGGCGGCTGGTTGATCGTCTTGATGCCGCACTAGATCACCGATTAGGCGGAAGCGTCGTTCAGCAGCCAGCAAACGACACGGGACCCTCTACTCAAGTGCCCCACCCTAGCTCAAGACCCGCATTTTCCGTGCCACTGTTGAGCAGGTCCTTCTCTACGGAATTCTCAAATATGAATTCAGACTCTACACAAAGGAATAACTATGAATTCGAGGTAAATAGCGCGGAGCGGGAATAGTATTTTCAGTTGAACGCATCTTCGCCCCTCTTCAGTTGCTCTCTCTCAGATGCCCAGGGGGGGGGTCTCCCAGTTTGAGAACCAATTGCGTAAAGTCACTCTCAGAACGTAATGTCCATAGCGTCAGCTACCGGTGTCTTGTAATCGTGATTGGATCACTTGACTGAATTATGACTATGCGTAATTAGTATGACGTAATATTACAAAGCAAAAAGTCGAGAATTTTCTTCCGACTGCGATAAAAGCTTTTGATTCGCAAAGGCTCACAGTCAGATTATTGTTGTTGTCCGTGAGGAATTGTAAATAGGTTCACGTTTCTACCATTCAAGTGAAATCTTACCCGATAACAAAGTAGGTGTTGGATTCAGAAGAATATTTGTGGAATATGGAGTTACCAACGATAGGCTCCCATTGCAGTGATTCATTCTGTCGGCAGCTCGACTTCTTGCCAATAAAATGTGATGCGTGTGATAAGCAGTTCTGTAAAGACCACATTCGCTACCAAGATCACA
Organism: Botryllus schlosseri; assembly: GCA_000444245.1. NCBI lineage: Eukaryota > Metazoa > Chordata > Ascidiacea > Stolidobranchia > Styelidae > Botryllus > Botryllus schlosseri. The sequence continues at coordinate 4,360 of ATSW01006158.1, forward strand.
ATTGCGAATCATCCTACAAGAAAGATGTGCAAGTTCCTGTTTGTCCACTTTGTAATAGACCAGTGCCAGTTCCGAGAGGGGAGGTCGCCGACATTAAAGTGGGTGAACATATCGATCGTGACTGCCAGTCGGACCCGGCTAAAAAGCACAGGAAAGCATATTCGAATCGATGCTCTGCAATGAAGTGTAAAAAGAAGGAACTCATGCCAGTGGTCTGTCCGGATTGTAAACGTAATTTTTGTTTGAGACATCGACACCCTCAGGACCACGACTGTAAAGGGTTCCAGGGCCTTGGGAGAGGACTGTCGAGTGCTGGAGTCGCTGCAATATTTCGTTATCAGGGGCAGAGTATGAAGAAACCTACGACGTCACAGGCTCTTCCACCACAACGAAGTGCTATGAACGTCCTCGGTCATAGCCTGAACGCCGAGAGACAGAACAGGCAATTGGCTGCTACGCAGGTGCAAGGAACTTTGTCGGAAGACGAAGCGCTGGCAAGGGCTCTTGAGTTGTCGCTTAATGAAAAGCCAATGTCACAAGAAGATAAGGATCGCTTGTTAGCCCAACGTTTGCAGCGAGAAGAAGAGCAAAGAAGAGCTTCTCAGAGGCAGCGTGATCAACATCGCCAAACTGAGACAGATGGTAGCAGTTGTAAAATTAGCTAATGGTGAATCGTATTTCAGTTTCTTTTGTTATTGAATGCACACATCTTGTCTGAACTGGGAATCTACTACAGTTGACGTGAAATCCAAATTTATGGTTGTTTATGTATTGAGTTATCACAAACTGATGGTTAATGGTGCTCATCATTGAACTGCAACGCCGTTTACCATATGATCGTTTTCTTATTATCAAAGTTCTGTAAGCCGTTGCTCAGTCAATATCAACATTGAATTAGTAAGTTTCAGTACCATGTTATGATGATTGATGAATATTTTATGAAATCATGTTGATGTAATTGTGATAGGTTCGTTTTGGTTGCTCTGCATCTGTGAAAGGTATCTTTGCAGTACGGATTTCGCAAAATATAACTTGTACTTCATAGATTCCTTTCTTTGATTGTGGGTGTGTAAAATATTTGAATGACCATTAACTTGATCTGAAAGCCACCATCATATGAACTTGATTGTGACCTAGTGTATTCAAGTCATGAAATTGGACTGTAGATTGATATGTTGCCCTCTGCCAGCTCACCAATTCTGCCATTTCATACTAAATAATTGGTATATAATGCGTTCAAATGTTCTGTAGTTTGTATGTGGTGATATAGGCTGCATTTTGTGCAATTTTAGAAGGGAATTTCAGATATCCAATACAACGTAGATTTCTTAGTGTTACGTTTTTTCATCTAGCTGTTATTCGAAGTTTTATCATGGTGAATGTTACAATAAAGTATCTATCTTCATACCGTGACTTGGGATTTTAACAAAGTCAAAGTCACATAGTACTGTTTGTGTTGTGATATATGGTGTTGATGTTCCTGAGTCAGTTGCTAATCCATAAAGAGGCTTTATGGAGGCTAATAAGTGCTAAGTGTTTACTCAATAGCAGCCTGTTAAAGGGGCACTGCGCTCTAAAAATGACGTGGTCTCAAATTGAAGGGCAAAACGAAAGAAAAATTTTGGCCGCAGTGGTTTTTTTCAGAACGTCTCCGTAATGGAGCTGTAATGTATTGAAATTTCCTGAGTTGCAGCACTCTCCAGCAGTCACGCAGAGATCGAAATTTATATAGTTGTCAGCCGATGTTATGAAGGAAATAGAATACACTAGGCCCGATTTTGACATAAATCTCCTGACTGGACATCTTCCGTTGAACGCGTTATCTAAACCACCTTGGCGTGTACGACATATTTCCTTCATACCATGGGCTGACAACTATATAAAGTTCGATCTCTGCGTGACTGCTGGAGCGTGCTGAAACTCTGGAAATTTCAATACAATATAGCTCCATTACGGTGGTGTTCTGAAGAGAACGGCTGCGGCCAAAATTCTTCTTTCGTTTTGCCCTTCAATTTGAGACCACATCATTTCTAGAGCGCAGTGCCCCTTTAAGCAAGACTTGCAGTTGCATGTCAGCGTATTTGGCCATTTTTGAAATCTTCCTAAGCTGATTAGGCGTCCCGAGACAACAAATATCATTGTTGGGATTTTTTAGTTTCATTAAATAGCAATGGTTGGTTTCCCAGTTCTGCGATGTAGCTTAGGGGTCAGTATGCATTTTCGTCATGAAACTGCTTGACATTGTCTGACTCTCAATCAATCTACGGTATCCGGATCTGCTCTTCAAAAAGAGTCCGTGCGCTAGATCACATCTGGCAGGTAGCAGCCTAAACAAATGAAGGTCTGATAACATTGTGTTGACCGTCTGGGTGAAAATAGTGTGCATTTACTTTCAATGCTGATATGTAGTGCATTTGTGCCCTGAACGTAGGCTATAATATGTTTTAGCGTGAGTGTTCAGCAATAGCACCTGTGAATGTTATTTTAATGTAGTAGGCCCTAGCTTTCCTTAACTACATGTTATGAAGCCTGATAGTATTATGGTAATAGTTAACATAGATAATTTGCCTTTTACTATTTATCATATCATTCCTTATTGTTGGTTACTTTGAATGCAGACTACATTGACTAGTACAGTAGGATTGTAGCAATTTTGGTAGATTTCCAATAATGTCGAGTAAAGATGCAGTACTGTCGGACTCCAGTGATTCGGAAAATGAAAAAAAGATATTGGCTCAGTTGAGAAAGTAAGTGCATAGGCTACGTCATATATGTGTATGGAGATACTCAATGCTTTCAAGTAGCCTACTATTGCGAATATAACAAACGGATTGGGGTGGGAATTATTGGCCTTGGTTTGAAGTACTATTGTGAATATGAAAAATCGATTGGGGTGTAAATCATTTGCTCATGGTATCGGATATTTGGATTTTCGATGCTGTAGTGTTGTCACGCAGTTTTTCAATTTTATAATTTCACTTTTTGACACCTTCCCTGTTATTCATTCACAGTCTGCTGGTATCATAACAAAATAATGATAAGCGACTTTGCTACAATATTTAGAACATGGTTTGTTAGGCTACTGTGCACATGAAAGCCTTTGTGGCCTATGTTAATTGGTTGATTCTTTGTTGTTGTTTCATGTTCAAATAGTTTCACTGCCTTTAATACAAATCAACAATGAATCCACTACCCACATCTTGCAGGCCATCTTCTGCAATTGGCTGCTTGTGCAGTCTTTTTGATTCAAATTGCAAAATGTCACCGAGTTACTGAAAAGGGGACTTGTACTGTATGGGTTTCAAATTATAGGAAAGCACTGTTTTCACGAAGAGGGTGCATCAATATTTTATGGAACCTCAGCTATAATCAATGTTTGGGCTGTAAAATTGGAAGTCACCAGCTCTTCTTGAAGAAGAGAACATTCATATCAACTGTCAAATCTTATTAAACATTCAGTAGAATTCGGATCTTCTGAAAATATTCTGTAATGAATGTAGTTTTCAAAGTTGTGATGGATTGAGAGAGAGAGAGGGAGAATATATTATATCATGTCAAATATATGAATATAATTTTCACAAAGACTCATATGTTATAAGATGCAATACAATACATAAAAGAATGAGACAAAGATTACCAAGGGGCGAAAATGCCAATACTTCCTTTTTTTGTGACTTTTAATTTTCAATCCATAGACAATTAGAAATTCATAAGCGATAGGCCCCAATGCAATTTCATGTCATCTAATTTGGTCTTCATAGCGACAGATTTGAATTATATAGCCTAGATGGGCCTAATGCCTTGGCCCGTCTGCTGATTTATGCTCGCTTTAAAGTCATTAGAGTGCATCCTAGCACTGCCTTTCATTTGACAAAATTTGTATTTTTCCATCAAAACTGTAGAAGTAGAAGTATTATGCAACCAAAACTACTCGTATATGTAAAACAACTTTTAGAGGATTCGATAAAGACAAACTTTATAAGAGAGCCAATGACTCAAAAAAGATTGAGGCCAAATGTTGTAGGAAATAGGCCTACAACTAAATAAATATAAGTCATTACAGAAATGTATGATGTTTGAATCTTAGTTATGAATAATAATGAATATAGGCCTACAAGTGATAATATAAGTGACAAGTTAAGATAAATAATCTCTACTAGGGTTAGAGCTCTATGTAGGAGTATTGCAAGTTCTTTGTAAATGAAAATGGATATATTTTTTACAAAACACGTACCGACGGTACCGTATATTTATTCAGAAAAGTATACAATTGTTTTATATTTTACTATATGAATAATACTATATAGTTTTGAATGCATATAAAGAATTTTCCTTTATATGAGATCGAACTGTGCTCCAATTCAGATTGCCTTGTTGGGCTATGGTTTTGTGCTGAGCTCGAGGTAGAAATATGTTAATAGCTCGCATCATGTGCATAGGCTGTAGGGCTTGTTTAGCATCATTGGACTAATACTTTTCTTCACGTGATTCAGAGAAAAAAAATCAACTAAACGAAAATTAGCTGGAGCTGCTGCAGGTGAACCAGCATCAAAGTCTGCTGCCAAACAAACTACACCGTCCGAAGAAAAAATTGCTGTGAGTTGAGTATGACATCTTGTAATAGTTACGGGGTGAATGGGAGCTATGTATCACATGTTTTACTGCTACACCCAGAAAAAATATCGCCACATCGGATTTATTTGAGTCCATTTTAGCCAGAGTTTCGTTTTTCAGTCTTCATTTCAAGGTGACATCAGTCTCTATGTGCTAATTCATATATTCAAGGAGCAAGATTGCATGACTTAAGGGAGGGGTGGGCAACCTTTTTGTTATTCACGGCCGCATTTCGATTGCTTATGTAGCCTACGGCCGTATTCCTGTGCATAAGCCGCAATCAACTAACTGGGCTTCAAATACCCATGTTAAACTCTCCATGTCCATTTCCCCTGAACTTCGAGCTAATCAACTTTCTCATATCGGCTTACTATACACACCGAAACCGCGAGTGGCCATGTTTTTGATAATTACTGGGAAAGATTATGGTTGCGCAATGCGCGAACATTTTTTCAGATTCACAAATTAATTTCTTCATTATTGTTAGTATATTCACATATTGCAAACAAATATTTATCCTTTATCAGCCCATGTGATCAGATTCACTGGTGAAGTTGATTGAGGTAGTGTCTTCGAAAATTTAGGGCAAGTTTCCCGCGATGAAGCATCTTTTGATGGACCAATTGTTATTAGTCACTTTGTTGCATGCTGTTATTTCTTGACCTCCCATCAGGATTGTCGGTAGGCTACAGCAGAAATATATTGGAGTCGCCTGAACCAGTGGTTCCCAACCTTTTTGGATGTCGGGACTGCATGTCGAACTTCTGAGTACGAATGGAGCTGCATGAAAACACTGGAGTATAGGCTACTTATAACGAAAACATAAAGGTAGCTGGCCAACCTGTGCTCTCACCATCCAGCTAATTCAAAAGCATGTACATTAGGGCTCTTCAAAAATGACTTTTTTTCTCAAATCGTACTGGCTACTTGATAAAATTGTTAGGTTACCTAATTTAAGCCTACACACCAAATTTCGTTCAATTTAAACCAGTAGCCGCATTGCTACAAGAGAACAAAGTTTCCATTTATTATATAGAAAAATATATAACAAAATTTTTAAAATTTTCTATTCACCCCATCAAAGTGTTGGGTTGTCTATAGAAACGATGTTCACCAAATTTGGGTCAATTCCAACCAGTGGAATCGAAGTTATGGCCGTCGAAAAATTTGGATTTGAATATTCTGGTATTTACGGTAGGTACCGCTATAATAAATAATTAAAGAATTGGTCACCGTAAATACGATTTTATACATAATCCAAATTTTTCGACGGCAATAACTCATTCACTCATTATTATGTCCTGCAGCCACCCTCAATGATAGCCCATAATATTTTAGATGGTTAGAGTTTCTTGACATGTCACATTTTATTTGAACTTGTTTCTAGCTTGGAAAAATGAAATTCGTTACTGTAAGGGAATTCAAAAATAAACTCTATGTTGACATCCGAGAACATTACGAAAAAGATGGACAACTTCTTCCTGGAAAAAAAGGTTGGTGTTAAAAGTGGGCCGGCAGCGGCCGTTTATGTCTATTGCCACATCGCTTGGTTGCTACAATCAATTTTACGTTGAATAGCGATGCAAATCTATCCAATAAGTAGGCTACTTTCTACTTGACAAAATCTACATGTTAAAAGTAAGTAGTTTGGATTGAGGAACTGTTTAAGTAAAATCAGAGATGGTTAGTAGTGAAGCACTGCTATTTTTGTGTACTTACGCTTTGAGACTTCTTATTGTCTACACCAAGGGTGCCAAACATCCTATTTCATTCGGCCCGCGAAGCAATTCTGAGTAAATCAAAAAATACTTGTATATCTATCCCATTTATAAGAGACGACTTTTAATGATAATAACTTAACCACGTTGTAACTATCCCATGGAAATGTTGCGTTTTCACTCTAGTCCCTATTAGTACCAATTCGGCGAAATCGTCACGAAATTCCGGAAAGATAAAAACAGTTCACACTCAGTGCCGAGTTTTCTGGAAAATTAACGGTTCACATGCAAGTTACGTAGAGAAGAAGATGGTTACGCAAACAATACAATGAAAATGTTATTGCTCGTCTTTTGTATAACTTCTAATTTAATAGGTCCCCGGCTTTGGTAGAAACCCTGACGATGATGAAATGATGACGAACCAACCAAATTTCAGCGTTCGGATTTGCTATTGTCTTATTCACAACACATATGCTCGGGGCCAATGCCAAGTCACGATTAAAACATGGGGTAGAGTGGGGTGGATTCGGGGCACAAAAATGTGTCAATTAATATCGTTACTGTCTTAGCGGTTTATACCTGTATTGTATGCAATCGGCTTCAAATCGTATTTTTGCCATGTCTGGATTTGGAGGTAAGATTATGTCATGATTTATCTGGTGCGGCCCGCGAACGATCAAAAGCTTTCCATCCGGCCCGAGGTCTAAATTGAGTTTGACACCCCTGGTCTACGTATTTGCTTTCATAACATATGAAGTAGTTTGCGGATAGGTTTGGATAACTTTTCCCAATGAAACTATTATAGCAACTCGGAGTGAATTCCCCTTATATCATACTAACTGAATGTTTTTGAAAATGGATCGAAATAGGTTTACTACGTGAGTATGTGACACTCGACTCTACTTTTTAAAACTACTTAGTTGAGCAATTTTCAGACCTTTCATTTTTAATTGAGTACAAATTTACTGCATCAGTTCAACTTGTACTTGAGTAGCAATGCTAACTATACGGAGGTAGTTCAGTTTAGTATGTAGCAGAAATTGACAAGAACTACTTGGCCACTCAAAAAAGTAGAAGCAATTTGATACTAACCACCTCCAACCACCAATAACTACATTATCTATAATTTTGCAGGAGTAAGCCTTCCTGCTGAGCAATGGCAAAACTTTAAAGCCGTCATTGAAGAAGTTGACGAGAGGCTACGTCAAATGAGCTGATCAATGCGGATTCGTTAGTATTTCGTGGGACATCTGGCCCCATTAGACAGCACTGCCAATGCATTTGTTCAATATCTACTGGGATGAGTACGTCTTATTTATCCAGAGCTGCTGTGTTCTCGCTGAGGACGTTATCATTATGACATTTTGAGATTTGTTTATTTGAGATTGCCATTTTTATGTGTTCTGGGTGGTATCTGACTAACTGTTCGGTTTTGTTTTTGAAATACAATTTCGTTTTGAATGGAAATTCATATCTATTTCCTGCATTCTTTTGCACGGTTACACCCTGTTGTTGAAGCAAGCATCCATATATCCAAGCATTAAAAAAAGGCTTTTACATTTACATCAACATCTCTCCTCGACGCAATTTTGGAAGACAATTTTCCTAGTTCCTTCAATAAACCTGCCAATGAAAATATAAATTGCTATTTTAGTGAACAGCACTTCTGTATTGAATGAAATGATGAACAACTACAAAAAGATGAAACTTCATAAAATGGTTTAGGCGTCCCTGAGCCATATGATTTTGACGTCGATAAAAGTCGTACGTTTACGGCTTCTGAGGCAAAGCGAGTCGAAGAATAAACTGGACAGTTTTAAAGGTAATGTCATGCCAAAGGAATAATATCTGTGACTGCTCAAGCTTTTAGCAGTTCAAGAGACCCCAACTGGTTGGTCATTCGGCATCCCCCTATCTGTTCGTTACATCGCACTGTGTGTCTTGTATATCGCATTGTACATTGTGTGTTTGTCTTGAACAGATGAAAATACAACCTGTCGATTGATTGATTCTAAGTTTAGAAACGTTACGAATTAGGCAGACCGGTTTCTCCACACCATCTTTGACAAAAAGCTAACCCGTACTACAAAAATTGGTTTACAATTCAGTCAAGTTTAATTGCGCGATATAATAGATGAAATTAGCCTGAACCTGGGCATGGTATATATTTCCCCTCTCCAGAGCAGCAAACATATTTTCAAATCCACCGATAAAAAGAATTCCCTGTTTAAATATTGCCAACAATCCCGCTACCATGAAACAGAACTGCACAGCGTCAGTCCTGATAACTGCTTCATTCCTCCATGGGAAATAATATGCGAATGACGACGGGAAAGACGATATACAGGTCCACATGATATCATAATAATCCAATTGACTAACCAACGATGTGTAAAATATACAAAACCCGGTTGTTATTGCGATGCCCCAGTTCGTTGAAATCGCAGTCATTACCAGGTAGCAGCTGCAACATATAACGCGAGGCCGGAAAGGAACAGCTGATAACAGAGTGAGAATTTTCAGTCCGAATTCAAACAAGATTCTGGCCACGACATGCGTAATTGCTGGATACGAGCGCGCGGCCGAGCAATGATTTTTTGTGCGTTGTCTGCAACACCATTACGCCAGAATACCGCAATTTTCCGAATATAGTGCGCCCCCATGTATAATACGCACCCTTAAAATGACGTGTACATTCTGGGGAAAAGCCTGTACCCATGCATAGCACGCACCCTGCATTCGCAGCACATGAGTTAGGGTGGAGTGAAAATGACTTTTTTTTTCAAATCTAAAAACGGGCTTCCTCAATCCTGACAAATGACCTAAAACTTCAATTAAAAGTGACTTCAGGGTATTACCCCCATTTTCCAGCCGACAACCCCCCAATTTCTGCGCGTGGGGGG
>ATSW01006161.1:0-15052 GCA_000444245.1 Botryllus schlosseri
GACTCGAGATGACTCGTGACTCGAAGGTAGTGACTTGATCCCAACACTGACTCTTTTAAGCATACAAATTCAATCTCTGTTAAGGTGGTACCGTGGTTTTCGACTGGTGTGGCTGTGTCCATTCGCACATATCTGTTCCAGTTGGGTAAATGCAATCAACAGACAGATAGAACTGCTACGCAGTGGGTCTTTGTGGATGTGTACAATACCGGTACAGTTTGTACAAACGACCCTCGACAATTGGGGAGATTATACGTATATGTTGCAAATTCCAACGATATTATGTTCTGTTGCATCAAGTGTACGCGAAGTGGGTGAATCATCACCTTATTCCCGTGGTAATAACTATGGATATCGGCGGAAGACGGAGGTTGCGTTATCGTTGAAAGCGAAGACGCGTGGCCTCGAGTCGAGCCGAGTTTACAAGTAGGCCTACCACTCATTTTGACTTCATAACAATATGAATACTGTCGGGTATAGATAACTAACCTACGGTGACTTGAACGCAATAATAAAAAGTGCAAGGCATGACTTGAACTAGGACTTGGTGTAAAAATGACTCGACTTGACTCGAGTTAAAACTATAAAAGTAGAATTGAGTTGCGACTCGGAACCCTGTCACATGGTTACAACCCTGCCTGGACGGAACCGCATTTGTACTGATCCTATCACGGCATTGATTCACACGCAAAGACTGGATAATAATCTGTTTTCAAATCATCAAATATCTCAGACTCTTGACTATTTATCGCCCTAATTAAAACCGAGCAAGGCCAAGATGACAAAATTACGTGTCGACAAAGTTAGCAATTCCGACCGTAGGTTAGTTATCTATAGTCGAAATTTCCATTACGTAATTTCTGTGTCATCAAAAAGAAGAAAATGCTAGTTCTGTATCACGTAAAGATAACTTGGTATTCCCTCGGCCATAGCTATTTCATTGCACTTTTTCCAATGTGTGGATTGATCGCGACTACACCGATACGTCTTGTTGATCAATTACCTATTATAGTGACTGTAGCAGTAGCTTATACTAGCTTTTAATTTTACTGCCAGAAACATCATCTATAACTACGTTACTCGATGCCACATGAAAGGTACAGCGGTTGGGACCACTCGTTAAAATGTCTTAGTTGCAGATCGAATACGTTGGCGTTCTGAGGAAAATGGCTTCCCCCAATAATGTTTTCACACCTTCAACTTTAATATGAGATCATATCATATTTAAAGCGCAGTGCCCCCTCCAACTAAAGCTCGGAGAAGGTTTCTATTCACCCTCACTATATCATTAGGCCTGACAGGTTGGTTCAACGCCTTAGATACAAACAATTACATTTCATGTGCAATGCACAGTTTTTCACCAACATTTGGAATCGGTTTAAGGGGACTAGCAAGTCAAAAACCTAACTCTCAGATGGCTACCCCCATCACCATGAAATTTTCACAGTGGCTAGATGTCGCTATGATATATACAAAAAACAAAAAAATAGTTCTACCCTGCAGATTGTGGATTTGAAGGAGAAAAATGCCCCGACACGGGGAATGCAAAATCTCAATATTGTGAAGCCCTTTTTTCAGTCTAACGCCTTCTTGAGTAAGTACTAGGACAGGGCTGTGTTATGCTAAAATTTGAAGGAATATGTGCAACCTCTCTAGGGGAAATCCCATTTTGAAATTTTGAAATTTCAAATTTCAGGTAATTTTTTCAAAAAGTTTGCTGTGAAGCTCTGTAATTCAGAGCAAAGTAGACCAAAGTAGGCCAAACGTCTCTTAGCATAACAAAGGTATCTATGTCAGCTTTTCAAGAAAACCTCGGTGAATACTATGCGACATATATGTCATACAAATTTTTGGTTTACCATGAAGCTGTTCAACAAAATTTTACGAAATTTTACGATGGAGAAAAACGTTAATAAACATTTTACCAGTAGAGAGAGAGAGAGATATATATGGTATTCTTTTTCGCCTGCACCATCGAGATGCTTTGACGACGGAGTTGCGATACGGCCTTTATAGTAGGTCATCTAGTCTGCACCCCCGGTTTTTTTTCTCCTCCATACTATCCGTGATTGCTGAGCGCCTAGCAGGATAGCCGCGGATACGAGTTTTCGAGTCTTTGGTCTGACCCGGCCGGGGATCGAACCCACGACCTACCGATCGAGAAGCCAGACGCGCAACCAATACACTATCTTACCAGTAATAAAAGATACTAATCCGTTGCCGATAAAAATCGAAATTATCAAGTTATTAGTTATGTTTTGGGTAAGATAAGGCCATGGGGTAAGAGTATAGGTACTATGTTGATATTTCAAGCCAAGAAAAAAAAATTGAAAATTTTGATATTTTTTCTACATTTTGGCTTGCTAGTCCCCTTAAGCTTATAAAACGGGTCAAGTCAACTAACGAATCCTGTGAGATGACTCGTTCCATCCCTTAGGAAGTATTATGGCGGTATCCCTCAATACTAGTTAGTATATTGTGTCACACTATAGTATTGTAGTATGATACCATTCCATAAGCTAAACTAATCTTCTCGTAGTAAATATCTGACCCTTTCGACGTACCCCAGTTAAGGATAAATCGTTCTTTTTCTAGGACCATGCTCCAGTTTTGGAATCGCGCGAGCTTACAAATGTACGCCAGTTGTAACGTATTGGGGGAAGCAGTTTGTCTACCCGTGCATTACGAGAAGCTTGTCCTACAGCCAGTGCAAACGACGAAAAAAATCTTCGAATTTCTAGACATCGACTGGAATCCTGAAGTTTTACATCATGAGAGGCATGTTAAAGAGACACTTTCGCAGTAAGTATATATGGGAACGAAACTTTTACCACACATCTCGTTGCTAGCCACATATTTATGCCACTAGTATTACCAATCGCCTTTGTAGCCGTGTCGTATGTGGTCACAATGGCTCGCACAAACTTAAGTCGGGAGTACTAGATTCGAGTACTCAAATTCGAAAAAAAAGAGTATTGATTTAATAGTCCGTGTATAGTAGTGAATATTGAATTGTACTGGTGTAAAAAGTATACATACACACCCCTTTCACTCTTGAACAGTGGTTCTTATTCTTCACTTACCCGCCGAACAGTAACACTAATCTACATTACATATGTAACTACACGTCCAATACATCAATATCGATTTCTGGTGCGTAAAATAAACTGTGCATCAACAGAGTGGTGAAAGAGCAAAACCAATAAAATATGATTTCGACAAAAAAAGAAAACAATATAACGAATATTCGTAGTAAATCTGCTGTCCCTTTCAGATACCCGTTCAGAAATGTGAGGCTTCACCTTGTAAAGTGTTATCGTATTCGTCCGTCGAAACGCAAGCGTGATACGAATTACTTAACTACAGATGAGTTTTTAGAGATTGAATTGGCATTTCAGAAAGACCGGGCTTCGTTTTCGAACCCTTATTTCCTCTGCGCACGTCATCGCTCGACTATACTGATCGGGCCTGAATGTCTGCACCCAATGGTGACTATATAGGGTTGTACTTGAAACCAAAATCAATTTAAAACAAACATGTTTCAAACAAGGCCCTTGTTTGAAACAAGTTTTCATTGTTTTTTATTGTTTTTTTTTCAAAGCCATGACGTCACGAATATTCAATCGTGACGTCATATTGAATGGACATGGACAATTGGAAATACAGGGTAAATGTAGCTCATTTAACGAAATATCTACGTACTATAGCGGTTGAACCGACTATTGTGTGGGCTCCAACCATCCCATGTCGTATGTGTCGGCTATATCGGGTCGTAATTATCCGTACGCTCATACAACAGGTTTTTTGGAAAGTATTTACGCAACTATGGCATAATTATACACCGTAAAAAATAAAAAATAAAATTTCAAAAGGCCTTTGTTTAAAACACTGTTGAAAACCTGTTTTGAACCTCCATTTGCTTTAAATACAACTCTAACTATATAGCCAGGGTTGCCATCGACATGGACCCAAAAATAAGGACGGTCAAAAAATTAGATTAGCATTAAGAAGCGTTTTTGTACATACTTTGTTTGTATTTATACGAGCTTCGGCATATCACATTTAATTCATCTTATTGCTTATAAATTTGTCATTTTAATTCAGTACAAGACTGCGATACAATGAAAGATAGGAAGGTGTCGAAACGACTTGAAGTAGTCTCCGAAATCAGACCCCCACCTAGCCTAGGCCATGTAAAAAGGAGGCATGCACACTGAATGAAAAGTAAAAGAAGATAGTATAAAAGGACAGGAGACAAAAAAGTGGCATGTGTCGGTAGGCGAGATCGATATGTCAGGTCGTGATCCGGTAAAATAGAGGGCTGACTAGGATTTATTCAATATAAATTGTTGGTATTTCGACTTGAATGTGGACTGAACATGCTCGATGACTGTCGGAGAGCCAGCGAGATATTGTTCTACAAATTGTGTCCGGCATATTTGACAGAGCGATCATCTTTTTTTGTGTCTACCATATGGTAGTTGGACGACGTGAACTCGCGTGTGTCGTGCATCTTTGATACCGAGGTAAAGAAGTTATTGAAGTTTTCGGGGCAGTGGCACTGATACATAATCTTCGGTATTTCTAGTTTCCGCATATCTTTTATATTTAGGACACCGAATCTTTTGAACAGTGATTTGCTGGATACACATCCCGGTCCCTTTGGGGCCCTGGCTATGATACGGAGAGCCTGATGCTGTGGTTTTTGCAGTGGCTTCAGTCCGCTAACACTGGCAGCCTCCCCCGACAGATGATGCCATATTGCTACTTTGATTGGAAATCTTTTTGCCAGAAACAATATGCTCCATCTACTACTTATGATTAGAAAGTGCTTCATGGATCTCAAGGCAGCTGAGGTCTAGGTTTACCTTTACTGGTAACTGGGATTTGACTGTCATTTCAATCGTACGTCCATTTTGACAGGCTTGCCGGGCGCTAAATTTAATAAACTGGTTATCAATGGAAAGCTGTACTGATTACGAAATGTAAATTTTATTCTGCTCATGGCCCTGGGACCCCCCACCCCCCAAAAAAAAATCAGCCTCGAATTTAGCATTGGGATAGAGTTTGGCTCTGTGACGTAACCATGCTGCCAGGCTGTTTCTCTTGAGCTGCACTCTCGTTTTGCCAGACATAATTGTTGTGTCACAATGGAAGATTTTAGGAAGATTTTTGGGTTTCCAGGGCTACGAACAGAGTAAAATTTATATTTTCGTAATCAGTAGAGTAGCAGCTTTCCATTATTACCCATTTTATAGAAGTTAGCGCTCGGCAAGCCGGCCAAAAATGGCCGTAAAATTGCCTTGGGCCAATGAAAGGTACGATGTAAACCCAAATGCAGTGAGCCGTTCAATCTCGCTTTGTCCACACCGTTTAGGACACTATGATCTCACCACTTAGAAGTCAAATCCTGTGGTGTGTACACGCCGGGAGTTCTTTTCATTTCCGATGTCATAAAATCTCGGCGCAAAATCATTATTTTAGAATATTATGCAACACCGATACCGGAGGAATACGATCAAAGCAGTGTAGTTGTTGAAAATAAGACAAAATAAGGACGCTAGTCGAAAATAAGGACATTTCTTAGAAATAAGGACAATTGAGTTTCCTAAGACCTGGCCTTTCAAAATAAGGACAAATCTTAGAAATAAGGACGGTATGGCAACCCTGTATATAGCACTGGCGTATCATCACATATCATACGTATGAGATAATTGTGTGTCGTGCTCTCCCGAGAACACCTAGTTTTCCACTACAATAAATATTGGACATACAGAATCAGCATTTCAAAAGGACGGGTCTTCGGTTTTAAACCGAAATCTCCTACGTATGACACTGCACACGACATGAAACCGCGGCATTCATAATTCGAATACTGATCTCGCCTCATTGCCGCGAACCAATAATGACGTGTCATCACAAATCATATGCATGAGTTTCGTGTGCATTGACCTCCTGCGGTACTCTTTAGGCTTTCCCTTTAGACCTCTGATATTACGTGGAATACCGGTTAAGTACCACTGCTGTGGAAGAAGCATTTATCAACTAAAACTACCATGTGGACACTCTCGAACCATTAAATATATAGATCGACACAGTAAAGATATAGTGTAAGGTTACGCAAGCTCAATGGAACCATATCATTTGCAGTATTGTCGCAAAGCGCCATGTAATGATTATGGCTATCAAATGAACGATCAGTTATGCTGGGAATAGTATATTTTTATTCGCACAAAAGGTACAAATCTGAACTTCTTTGAGCATTTCGCACAGTGCGTGACGTCCTCATGAGGGGTTACTGATTCGATTCGAAGCTCAATACTCGATTCACAATCTCATTCTTTTCAGTCGCATTAAAATACTTTTGTTCGTGAATGTGCCATGAGAACCTGGGGAGTAAGATCATATGGCCTGCCTCAATATATCGAACTGATCGACATGTACTGGGCCAAAACTTGTATGATTCTTTCCATTACTAGTCCAGAATTATGAATAGTCTTCCGACTGGATGAAGTATTTGAGTAGTCGTTCCATATGAAATTATTTTCGTTCCCGCTTTACTTTCACATTAGCTAAAATTAACATATGCTCAACTGTTTTATCAATGCAGATTTGAATTTTTGACGGACCAAGTAAAAAAGCCCATTTATCTGGACGCATTGACGAGTTGGTTTGGTAAGATTCCTCTCGACGTCGAGAGAGACATGGCAAAAATTGCTCCTATGCTGAAGATACTTGGGTACGATCCGAATAATCGAGAACCAAATTACGGTGAACCGGACGATTTCGTATCAGGAATAGTGAAATATTAAACTCTTGTTGTAGCTTTGCTATATTTACAGTGTACAATGTTTACGCTATAACGCAGCCTAATGCTGTTATTACACATTCATTTTATGCATGTATATTGCGTATAGATTAGCCACCTCATTTTCTACGATCTAATAATAATGCCGATAATGTTCGCTTTATTTGTATGTCGACTGTCGAAGTGTGAGAGCCCGTCGTACCGACTGCGTTGGTGTTACAACATCTGCACAAAACGCTGCGAAAAAGAGCCGATAAATAACGAATACAAGGAAGGCGAATGAAAATGAGTCTAAAGAAGTCGTTCTTAACCTTTGTTAACCCTCGGAACACTTACGCTAATCTGCAAGAGTCTGCGTTAACACAAATTCTCGTTGAGTCATAAAAAGAAAAATTGACCGTAATACAGAATACACATCTAACGATATATCTAATACGTTACTAATAGAGATGGCTGATGCTGGTGCACCAAGTTAACTGTAAATCGGAGTGGTAAAACAAAATCATGACATAAATATGATTACCACGCATTACCGTTCAGGCCAAATCTGCTGTCCCCTTTCAGATACCAGTTCAGAAATGCGAGTCTTCACCTTGGAAACTGCTGTCATCGTATTGTTCGATTAAAACTAAACAGCGTGACCAATTGCTTGATTTCAAATGGGGTTAAATTATTGGAGATAGAATTTGCATTTCAGAAAGAATAGGTTCGTTTTCAAATCCCAACCAATGATAACCAAGACGTGCATATCATCACAAGTCAGATGTGTGAGTTACTGAGTTATGTGTGTGTGTCGACCTCGGAGAACCCCCGGGACTGTCTCAGGGTACCCCGAGTGCTCCGTGGAACAGCAGCTCAGAACCACTGCAATAAATATTGGAGATAGAATCGGTATTTCAAGAATACGACGTTTCGATTTTAACATCCCCTGCGTACGACACTGCTCACTACCTGAAAACACCGCACACACTTTGGTTACTGATCGCGCCTTATCGCATGTGACCAATAATGGCGTGTCATCGCATATCATCTGTATAAATTTTGTGGGTCTTGATCTCTTGTGGAACCACCGAGACTGACCCACGAAACCCTAGTGTTCTACTGGGCCAAAGTCAGCAGAATAGGCCCAGATTGAACACTGTTACATCGTTCGCTACGGCGCATATGATGGTAAAGTAAGATACCATACTTGGACGTTACATCATCCTCCTGTTTGTTCATTACGTCGCTTAATGCATTTGTCTATCGCGTTGTACGTTGCGCGTCTTGAGCGGATAAAACATAGCAAAAACTAGGATTGATTATATGCATTGTTGGACGTGATCATAAATGATGCGTCATTTACGTGTATACAATATACAACATAGCCCACACTCTTCACTAGATTACGGTGCTTATATATGACTTGACTACACGCCTGCTTATTTCAAATATATATTAAAGCATGGCTGTTTGATACAAAAACCATTCTGCATTTCGCTGTAGACGTGTCTTCCAATATTTATTTAGACATAGATATACTTATTTGTGCTGCGCAGTCGTTCCCAAAATACAAAATTTTACATGGATGGATTTGCCTTGGCCCAACGGCAGTGAATATTTACGGTGATCGTGGAATAAAGAAGGGGTCGAAGAGTTATCAATAGTCTTTGATACTAGGCCTACCTGTAGATGTAGAGGTATAAGTTCTAAATGCCTACTCAGCTACGAGAACAGGCATTCATTTTAAAAATTACCTGTATAAGTTGCAGTGGGGATATGAACCGAAATCTCTGGACATTACTAAAATAATAATTGCTCGACGACCTATAGAATGGGTCGCGGCTTTGTAGACTTGAATTACTGACATCTTACAAAATTTTCAATTCCATATCCGTGACTGGAAACCTAGAATGAATAATTGCGACACGAAAACATCGTATATATAATATATAATTACTAGGGTGGTCCTTGAAAATCTAATTTCATAAAGTTGTTGGTCTGACTCTGACCTTCCTGTTGTTGTAAAAAATTGCGTGGATGTGCAGATGAAGATTTTTCTGGTTTTAATCGTTCGCACCATCCACAATAATTCTGAACTCTTGAGTTAGCAACGCTTGACAACAAAACGCGGATGTATATATTTCACTACCGGTCGAAATATAGAGTCCCCCTGCTATGTAAACACTCCACAGACACTTGGCGGCACCACTTTCCAATCTGTATCGATCGTTCACGCTGTAATTCGCAATATTTGTCGAATTTAATTTTCGAATAGGTAACGCGAATAAAGAGAAAATCTTCATGAGCCTAAGGTCCTAGAGAGAGCGGCTTATCGGTCAGGAATGTGAATCTATCCACCGTTTTTGTCAGTAGTTCCGAGTTTGAGCTCTATGGGAGAGGCAGGCTATAAACAGATAGTCACAATATATCCATATGTTGCACTATTGCATGGTTCTGGGACGATTACAGCCCACAAGTAATAAAAGTTTATGAATACGATTCCTCTTGAGTGCCTCCGCAAACTTTATATATTATATGTTTTGATTTCTGAAGGACCTGTCTAATGGCGGCTTTAGGGTTTACACATACACGTCCATATTGTAATAACTAGAAACAAAACTATGTCATGGGCGGCTCTATTTAACTTTGCAAAATGAACAGCACGAAAATATTTTTATCGTACGGTACTGCATGGATTCCTACTTTTTGCTGCGAATTTCGAAGTGTCGATCAGTATTATATTGCAGTTGTTTCGTCTTATACTGCGTTTAGATTTGCTATGCATATATTGGTACTCCTCCATAACGTATCGGGAATATATACACATCGATTTCGTCAATGTACGACCACTCTCGGCCACCAAGTATCTTCTCACGTGACTAAAGCGTTATGTTTACTGTTTACTTTAACTTTTATTGATTAATAGAGACAAAAGAATATATGTCACAATTTCTATTTGCGGTAGTGTGTAAAATTTATGCTACCATGACTATGCGATTCAAACTTACCAGTACGTCGGCATATGAAACTAAATGAGGTGCAGTCATTGCGGAAGTTCCTCTTTCATTCATTTGAAGAGCCAACTTCTTTTCACTAGATATTGCAATCTGCAGAGGATACGATAAAAAAGTATTGGGAGGAGAGAAATTTATTAAAAAATGACTTGACGAAACTAATATCCATTGCGACCTAGTGAACATGAATGATGTCACAATGCGCAAGTCGCGAATTTCGAGTACACAATGTACCTTTCGCCGCGTTTAAAACCACTGCCTATATATACAGGATACATCTGCAGCTTACTACTGATGGGGTTGCCATACGGCTTCCTTTAGGAGGATTGGTCTTCCCTTTTGAACAAATCTCCTCTCTTCGCCCAAATATCCCCCTTTTCGACAAGTTCCCTCCTTTCTAGCCTAAAATTCTCAAAAAGACGACGAAAGACGTTACATATTGGCCAAGAAGATAGACGACGAGCTACGTGGGAGCCAAATCTTAAAATTACCTGTTTTTTTAGTCAAACCAATGAGATTGGCTGTATAAATATGGTCTTATATTCCGCTTCGGTAACTTTTGGAGCCGGTGAAAAGTGGCCTCTTTGCCCAGTCTCAAAATATGGCAACCCTGATTACTACGCTCAAAAAAGTAATTAGGTATGATACGGTGAGTGAAAATTTCGTGGTACGAATTACCGTAATAATCCTCTGGTTGGGAATAGCAGTTGATACATTCCCTACGTAAAGTAGCTAATTCGATGTGTATGATACTGCAGCAGCAATGTGGTACACCTCTGACTAGTACTTCTATCGCCTCTCGTTGAGTTCGTCCTGGCCAGCGATGTGCTGATAAGCAATTTTTTTAGATAAACGATTTGCGACATGTAGTACGAAATTTTCTGTCGTGTCGCACCAAAACCGATAAGGTGATAAGCGCCACAATGTCCCATTTTCACAATAATTAATAATAATAATAACTGACCAGTATTTGCTCATTTGTTTTTATTCGTAGCAAACAAACAAACAACGGCAGAGCAATGAAAGTCACAGTAAGCAAAACTGGTTCTGTCGCACCTATACTGTCTCGAGTGTTGTTTCATGACGTTGACGTGATCCGTAACGACCGGTTTATTGCTATTGGACCCAACAGTCCTTCTCAGATCCGCTATAATGCAATGCAAAAAAACATGCAGCATTGCTTTATCTTGCTTGTATGTTGTCGGATTTTTAATTTCTTGCAAAGTTCTTTTGTATGAAGAAAAGGGGGAGACGAAAGAAGAGAAGCGAGCTGAAGAAATGTTTTTACGGGTAAGTAGACTTACATAATTTCAGTATTAGCAAGTTTGTAAAGTGGGGTTATAGGAGCTTACTTTGTAGTTTTTACTGCCATAGTTTTCGAGCAACTATAGAATATGGTCCGCGAACAATAACTCCTGTTATAAAATATTAGACTTCACAGTTTCAACACAAGATTATGGCGGTCATTAGAAAATTGTTCAATACAATATGAAATACGTTCTAAATCAGGGGTCGGCAATCCACGACTCGCGAACCGCATTCCGCTGTTTCATGCATCTGCTTCCCCTGTTCGCCGGTTTGTAAAAAAATTAATTGACATTGAAAATTATCCAAAGAGAAATACTATTTCACAACAAATCGCCAACAGAAACATTCGTATTGTTCCCGTAAGATATGGTTGCTACACGCTCTGCACATGTCATGTAATCTCAATTAAATTGGTTAGAGAGGATATACGGTAAGGACAATATAGGACAGACTAGGCGGTCTCAATCGATAGCTGTTGGTCGAACTTCGTTTAGAAAGTAAAAATCGTGCCTGTGAATTTGCAATGGCACGCCGAATAACGCCTCGCAATAATGGCCCTAAAACGGCAGCATCAGTGCTTTGATGTCTTTGTATTTGGAAGTCCTTATTAATTCGAATTGGAATCGCATGCATGGTGGAGGGATAAACGTAACAATCAACCTCACTGCTAGTAGGGTGGAGAAATCGCAGTAATATTTTGCGTGCGCACGTGGTGGTTATGTCTCTCCTAACAGGACCGAAGTTACGTTGAGCTACGGCGAGAAACCACGGAATAATTTTAAAAAATGGCATTTTACTGAATATTTTCAGGTCTGGAATAGTTCGTTCTGAAAAATATTACCTCGATGTGGTTGCAACGTAATATATGTAGCTGAAGCGATGTTACCACAGTCTACCGTAATGATAGGAAAACTAGGACATGCATCGCCGGGAAGGTACCAGACTGAGACACCATATTCATGGTCGAGCGTGTCAGGGGAAATTGTAACACTGTTATTTTTGCACCATTACAGTATCTTTTCAATGTTCATATGTTGGTATAAGCATTTATCTAGATAAATCTTGCAAAAGCCAAAAGTTCAATACCAGAACGGATACTACCTTGCCATACCAATTCTAACGTGATTATCTGTCGGAATGGCCATACAGAAGTGGTAATGTGAATCTTTGGCTACGGTTATTTCCCGTGATTCTACCGCCCTTTCTCACGTTGATCGACGTTTGGGGTGTCGACCTTCAATGGTCACTTAAGAACTTGCTCATGACTGAATCCTCATACTCTGACTTTGAGCCTCTTACATTTTGTCATTTGATGAGAACAACTTGTTTTAATTTTTGTACAGAACAGAAGAATGCCATTAGCTTTGACGCCACACAATGTTGTGTCTTCGTTTCGCTACACTATCATCGGCCCATTCAACCAACACATTTTTGCCAGGTCGGTTGCGCACCTTCGTAGGTGACCGAATCCCAGCCCTCTATGCACGCTGAACAACAGCACCTTGGCAGAATAGGCCAAATATCTGCAGGGAGATGATGAAATGAATGTGTTTCTTGTACACTTTGAGCTCATGAAGAGGGCATGAAGGCTGATACCGTATTCTCTGTCTTTAGTTTAATACAATTAGTTCAATGCAATTTGTGGTCCCGTGTTCGTTGTTGATTTCGTTTGCTTTTAGTTAACACTATTATAATTGCTCCGCTTGGGCGGTAAAATTGCCACTGGGTATAAGGGGCGACTGAAACATTTTTGCGACCCAAAGTTTTCTTGACTGAACGGTGATTGAGCTCCACTGTATTTTTATATCAACTTTCTAGTTGTTGGCTTCTTTATATAAACCTTTAGAAATGAAAATTTCATTGAGAAAATACAAAAAGTATTATAATTGTTCCCGGTCTCCCCTATAGTTGTGACCATTATTAGTTGTGAGTATTTTCTAATTAATAAGAAACCAATGGCAAGATATTGTTCATTATCTACCCCTAACTGTTACCGCCAGGCTACCACAATATACCAGTATGCCACGTTATCATGCGGTAACCCCCACCTCAAACAAAAATAAAACAGTAAATTATTTTAACTTCTTGCTTTATAAAATTATATTTCGAGACAGGTTTGCTGAGCATGAAACTGTGCGGGATAATTTGGTTATCACCGGCAAGAGAATGAATCGCAATAGGGCTCGCTGGTAATCGCCGAGGAGATTTCAATAAATGTGCGAAACACCAACACGCAATCGTGGGATAAACTAATGTTAAGACTTGCATACCTTCCATTTTTGATTTACTCATACGTTGGGCGTCAAGCATTAGCGTCGACAACATCAGCTCCACTGTAACCTGTGACCAGCCAAGGAAAATATAGACCAAGTGGAATCTCAGCTCCACATCCCAATGGGTTTGCGACTTCGTGTGTATAATAGTTGAATTTCCTCGCTCCCACCTTAAAAGGGCATTGGCCTATTTTCCGTATTTAACGCGCGTCAAAAAGTTATGTCATCCCCGGTATAAAGTATTATAATGGTCTCAAGAAGTTCACGGCTAAAGAACAGTACGCATATGGTTCAACAAATAGAAATCTATTTCACATTACTGTTGCAGACTCACCCAGTAAACGAAACCGACTTGCCACTGATATTTGTTGGCGGAATGCCCCGCAGCGGAACAACCTTGATGCGCACTATGCTGGAAGCTCACCAGGACATTCGCTGCGGTCCAGAAACACACGTGCTGCCCTGGCTGTTGAACCAGGTGCATGAGTGGCGAAGGTAGCCTACTCTAAAACATGTTGTCAGTAGTACTGTGCAATTTCGAGAACCTGATTATACTAATGGAATATTAGCCATCAAGTCGAGTATACCGGTACCGCTAGTGAGCAGTTATGTCAGCATGGATGACTTGAAAAGATCAAATTATGTAGTCGATAGGTTATGCGATCACGAATATTAATGCGAGTAATGTAACCCAATAAAGATAATAATTTAGAATTGGTCAACCATAACTCTTCCGTTGCGCATTAAGAAATGTCAATTCTTCTAACACGGGTAGCTTTGAGCTCCCTGTTTATTAAGCTATGATACGACCAATGGAGGTTGCAAGGCTTCCATGGTAAGATAAAACTGTAGCAAGTATATTCGCAATACTGAGACGAATCATTACAATTAAATCTGGGTTCGGACTTGAGTACTCTTATCATCGTGCCCGGCCCTTATCGTCAGTCGTTTTATGCATAACTTTTATTTGGAGATGCCTAATAGCAGGGCGATTTTTTTGACATGTCAAAATAAGTCAAAATATTTGTCGAAATTGTAGCGTTAGGTCAAAAAATTGTCCAAATTGTTTAAAAAAACTATAAACAAAATTTTCAACCTGCATCTCGTTTGTATCGTAGATGTTTGCACTGTTGATGAACTTATCATTTCACATTTACATCTTGTAGCCTACTTTATAGGCCTACCGTTGTAGACGGCCCATTGTCTGCTCATTGTGAATCATAAACGGACAAATGAAACAAATAGGTTGATATGGTGTTATTCTCAACGTACCGGAATATCCTAACTGAAGCAAGACTTCGCGGGCATCGGTTCTTATATCGAGAAGCGCATGATGAAAACTTGTGATATAGACAGCATTGTCTGAATGAAGCAACACTGCGTGTCACCAGCAGTGTACTTTCGTTGTACTACAACAAATTTTAAATACTTCAGCCATAATGCGTGATGTTAGCTACTGGAATTCTTCATAGTTCCAGATTTCGTTAAAATAATGTTTTTTTTTTTCACGTAAAAATTTGTCAGTTGGTAAGTCCAAAAAGTTTTTTCAGGCCAAACCACTTCGTAAAGACAGACAGTTCTAACGAGAAATGAAGATAAGTAGTAAAATTCTAAAATTATGTGGGAAAACATCTAATTTACATATGTTTACATACATCTGAGACTGC
>ATSW01006164.1:0-12875 GCA_000444245.1 Botryllus schlosseri
CTGTATTTCTGTATAATTGTGTAGCTACAATTATCTAATATGGAAAACACTGTGTAGCTTTTGTTTAAATTCTAATCCAATCTGCAAAAGCTGAAAATTTTCTAGTAGCCCAAGTGTGGATTACGGGCGTTCAGATGCAGTCTATCTAGTTCATTTCATGTACAAGCTTAGAAATAGCTGTAAAGCTGTTCAAATAAATGATCTGAAGTTTGGGAATGCGCGTTAAGCTAGATGCAATATCTTTTGAATATCGGATCAATATGCCGGGGATATCGGTGAAGGTGCTAATTATCAGTTATATCGTATCGACTCAAAATTCGATATTGGTCTGGATCTAGAATGTACTGTCAATACCGATAGGTATTAAAATAATCTCCGCGTTGGCAGTTCCGGCGCCGTTTGACGCAGTGCAAAGGTAAGCCCCGCCGTCCGTCTCGGGTGCGAAATTCCTCACGACAAGTCGATTTCCAGACTGTTGAACGTTGCTAGGCATGTCTCCACCAACCTTCAACAAGATGACAATATTTTGTTTGATGGACCCACCTTCCCGATTCCCCAAAAAGAATGATACTTAATCTTATAATTGAGAAATATACACTATACAATGGAATGATATATTCGTGTTGAAGAGCTTCTTGGAGGTACAGAACTCAATACACAATTGAGCATTATATTCATATTGAAATGAACCCGAATATTTTCGGCTGACACTCGTCAGGGGTAATCGTCATCAACTAGTAGAGAATTGAAGAGCTTCTTTGAGGTACGCAACTTCAATATACAATTGAGTGGTATATTCATATTGAAATGAACACGGAACTCCTTATGTTGGGATAGACTTATTGAATGTTCTTTCCAATTCTCTACTAGTTGCTGACGATTAACCCTGACAATTGTCGAGTTACTTCGTCAATAGATCTACGAACGCTGTCGTAAAACAAACCTTGCGGAAACTATAAGATATCGGGCCCGATCCTTCGTGAGCGGTGCAAGTAATCACTTTTGAATCTCCGGCAACAATTTCCAGAATCCCGCCAGCCGGATCAATGGTAACCTTCGGCGGCACTGAAATTTCTCGCATTTAAAATCGTTGCCGCAAGACGCGCGCATAAAAAGCGTCAAACCTGTAACTTTGAGCGTGGATCGCGCATTGTCATGACCGGCCGTATTTTCGGCTTCGCAAATGTAGACGCCGCCGACACTGGTTATCGCATTAGGAATAGTCAATATTCCGTTTTCTTGCGTGCTACCTTTTACGATATAGTAACAAAAGTTCATGAAATGTACTGGATTGGGTATCGGGGAATGGGAAACTTTTAACTTTTCTGGTTAGCACAAGCTTTTAGTAGTTAGAACAGTGGCCACCAAACTGGGCTATGTCAGCATACTGGATAGTTACAGAACAAGTGGCAATTAAATAATATATTCATATTGGAATAAACCCGAATATCTTCGGCTGACACTCATCAGGGGTAATCGTCAGACGTTACCCCTGACAAGCGTCAGTCAAAAATATTTGGGTTCATTTCAATATGAATGTGTTACTCAATTATATGCTGCAAGTAGCAATATTGGAGACCAAAATTTGACGTTACAGTGGTACTAATGTTTTTAGAGAAGCAAATTTTGCTATTGCTCATAAATCGAAGAGTAATTTGCAAAAATATTTGGATAGGTTGTTTCATATTTTTGTCCTCGATATTTTTGCGACATAGACACCGACTCATGATATAGGCACACACGATCTGTGAGTATTCGTACCATGAGTACATGATGTGCATATGCCGCTGGACAAGGAAGGTACAGATTACAAGAATCTAAGTCTTGCACCACCCCTCCATGGTATCCTGGAAATGCTGAGCGCCAAGCGGGGAAGCCATGGAGACCAGTTTTACTGATCAGGTCTTTGGTATGACCAGGGATGGGTTTGAACATAGGACCTACCGATCAAGAAGCCGGACACTCCACCATTAGGCTATCTTGTCGCTATCACATACCTGACGGTAGATCGCCTTGATATTTCGACCATTGCATTCGCGGAGTCGGATACCCAGTCGCGTCACATCTCAATTCAACTCTGCTCCCGAGTGCGGCTGATATTGCGGTATTCTCAACGTTTACTCTAGGAGGCACGATTCTCTTGCTGCCGACTGATAAAAATCACATATCAAAAATCAGTTGCATTCGGCGTTATGAGCGGGATAAAAGATTACCTGATACGGAGACTTTCTGTTGCATAGCGCCCCCCGCGCTGCGGGCTACGCAGATATATTGGGCAGAGCTTCCGATTTGGTTTGCGTGAACAGTGATTGAAACAGACTGCCGTTTATAATGAGTGATAGTCCTTGTTCCATCTAAGCATGTATAAACATAATTAATAATTGTTGTAAAGCTTTATAGATACAAAAATCTTTGTGATATTGGTGACATAAATATCGTCTCTGTGTGTGTGTGCCACAGGGTTACTCAAAAATACCTTTATTCTAATTTTACTTGCTATTAGATAAAATAGAAAGGGTCGCCTAAAAAACGTTACACAATAAATTTGACTCAATTCCAAGCATAAAGTAAAAAATTTTGGATAGGCCTATGTTTTAGAAAATAAAAAAATTTCATATTTTTCTGTTCACCCCATGATGTTGTTTCGTTGTCTAAAAAATCGATGTGTAAGAAATTTGGTTCAATTCCAACACACGGAAGTTATTTCCCCCTCCCACCTTAAATACTATTTTTGTTCAAATCCGAAATTTTCCAATCTAACAACTTCACTTCAATGGGTTCGAATTGAGCCAAATTTGTTACACATCGTTTTTGCAAAAAACGTGACGATTTCATGCAGTAGAAGTTAAAATTCGAACGAAATAATTTGACGAAGCAAGTAGGCCGTTTTCCGCAATGTCGAAGTTCCGCATCAATAAAACCTACTGAAAAATATCGCAAATACTGACCGAATAAATTCACTTCTTGCCAAGCTACATTCGGCACAGGCATACCGTCCGCATGACAATGCAGCGTGACTGATCCACCACTGTCGAGGCTGACGTCGGTCCCGGGGTGGATCGTGATTTTGGGTTTTTCTGCGGACATATGCAAAATCAAACGTCAAAATCACCAGAAAAGATACACACAGAGGGGATTGAGGTAGGTCAGTATGCTACTGAAACAGAAATAATTTCAAAATAAATAATAGTAGGCATTCCAAGTACACATATCCAACTTGAGAACTCCATAAAAATGGAAAAACGTACTTGTCACTGTGAGAAGCGTCGGGAACTCTCGGAATCCCACAACGTTACTGGCAAGGCATATGTAGGTGCCGCTTTCTTCCGTGGTGAGATTTGTGAATCTGATAATTCCGTCAGCTTCGAGACTCGTTCTGCCTGAAACGTCGTAAGAGTCTATAGTAATGCGTGATAAGATCATGTGCGATTCCTCGTTGAAGATAATTTTCACGGTTTGAGTTCATTTGAGAGTTTATTTACGAGTTCATTCTGAATGACTTGATCGGTACTAAATTCTCCTACGCACACAAATTTGTGAACTAATTTAATCAAACGAGACTAAAACTATACGATGAATCTAAATTGATTGAAAATCTGACAGTTTGAGACAACCCGACTTGACTCGAGTCGCTTTGAAAATTTGGATTTTTTCAACTGAAGATTCAATGACGAGACTATCGGAGGTACAGAACTTCAATATACAATTGAGTAATATACTCATATCGAAATACTCCCAAATATTTTCGGCTGACACTCGTCAGGGGTAATCGTCAGCAACTAGAAGAGAACTGGTCAGAACATTCTCCACTAGTTGCTGACGATTACTCCTGACGAGTATCAGCCAAAAATATTCGGGTTTATTTCATTATGAATATATTATTCAAAAGATTAAATCAGCGTACTGGTAAACAATCTCTGTCCCGTTCTGCTCCAAGTCACTTCCACGGGCAATCCCTCGGTAGGCTTGCATTGGAAAGTGGCAGACGACCCGACTTCGACCATTTGCCGCGTTCGTGGAATAATTGTTACCTGCGGTGCAATTTTCATTCAGTACTTGACAATCAGATATGCCCAGTCGAGAAATTACCGTCGGAAGACTTTTGTTTTCGACACGTAGCGTCATTTCGCTTCTTGTGGTACCGCCAGGGTTGGTGGCGACGCATACGTATTTACCGGCGTTGTCCGCAGTCACGCCTTTGATTACCAATTTGTCATCTTCGATCTTGAAGAAATGAATAATTGAATTATTTTGAACAAAACTGTGTTCAGTTCAGTTACTTATTAACAATTCTATCCGATCAATACACCACAAAATTGCGATACAATGAAAAGATCGGAAGGTGTTAAAACAACTTGGAGCAGTCTTTGAAATCAGACACCCATCTGAGTCTAGGCCAGTGGTACCCAACGTGGCAATATTGCCCCCAGTGGGCGATTGAGAAAAAAGGGGGCGATTTTGAGAAAAAAGTGGGCGATAGGTAGGCGAAATTATGCCAACGTTTACTGAGATATATTGAATTTACATGGCCACAAAATGCACGTCATGACGGCTTGTTCTGCATATGACACGAAAGTTGACTTAAATTTCAAGTTTACATGTCGTCTTTTTCGGATCCGTAAATATGAGGGCGACCAGTCGAAAAAGGCCGGGAACCACTGGTCCAGGCGATGTAACGAAGAGGCATGTACACAGAATGAAAAGTAATAGAAGATAACATAAAAGGACCAGCGACAAAAAGACGTGACACGTGACGAAAGAAGAGGTCGATATATCTGATCGTGGTCAAGTCACAGGCTAATGCGGCTCAGGTGAGCGTGAGTGGTACGCTTTCTAATATATCTCAATTGATAGAAGGTAGTCAATATGTTGAAGAGGTGGTCAGTGATGAAGTACTACTGCGTTTTCGGAGTGCTCAAGTAGGTTTCGAAGCAATTCCAATTCTTCGCCTAATTGCACTACTGTCCCTATAGGCAGTGTCACCAGTTATTGTGCATTTTCGAGATGATACATCTTGAAATTTTGAAAGTGCCCCCACCCCCCGGCATTAGTTCTATTTCTAAGTGAGTGGCAATGCTGACTATTTTGAACACCTGGGATATGTTGACATGGTTTGATTGGACTCGTTTGGGATGCTTTATAAAATGCCGGATATATTGCTAGTGTAGTAAGAGCAGCAGGGTTGTAATGACTCGAGTCATGACTCGACTTGGACTCGAGTTATTGCGCATGATTAGAACCAAGCCACATGACTCCAGACTCAGACGGCCAAGACCGACATCTCATTGCAGATTCGAAGAATAGTAAAGTAACCACACGGTTGGGATTTCGCTTGGTGGTTCTGGTACTTAAAAATGCGACCAGAAACTGCTAAAAGTGAGAAAATTAGTATATTATAAATGCGAACCATTCGATATCACCAAACAGAGTCATAAAAAGTGGGTTTAGCAAGACTTCAAAGGGGCACTGCGCTCTAAAAATGATGAAGTCTCAAATTTAAGGGCAAAACGAAAAAAAAAAGACTCGGACTCGTACTCAAGTCATAATACCATGACTCGGACTCGACCATCTGCTCGCTGACTTGACTCGAGTCAAAACTATAAAAGTGAGATTCACTCGTGACTCGGAGCCTTGTGACGTGGTTACAACCCTGAAGAGTAGTAGCCTAACTTACTGTAATCTTAGGATACATATAACAAGGAATATTTTTACCCTGGCATTAGACGGTAGTGGCCTTCCGTTGGATCGAACCCACGTAACCGTCGGCAGAGGGTCGCCTTGAGGTATGCACGTCACCGAGGTATCAGCACCAAGGTACACCGTCATAAATTCAGGGTCGGTCTTGCACACTGGTTTCTGAACCTTTCCTAATAAACAAAAATAGGTCCTTTGGTAAAAATTCTCAAGAATCGATGTTCGTAAGAATGAATGGAAAAAAGCTCGTTCGTTACGTCATAAAACTTCAATAGGTTCACTCTAGGGGCCAACCGATATCGATAATTTGCAGTTTCACTAATATCGCCGATAACTTGTGAGGCATCTAGCTTAAGGGGCATTTCCGGAAGTTCACAACATTTACTTCAACAACTTTTCAGTCATTGCTATGTTTAGACATGAAATAAACCAGAAAGGCTGCATTTGGACGCTTGCACGCTAAAAGAAAGACATTAACGTTCCCAGCCTAACAGTCGGAAATTATAACTCTCTCCATACTACCATGTACTGAAATCAAGAAAATTGCCGATATCATTTTACCACTAATCGCTGATATTTCTTTCAAAGTGCAATATCAGCTCAATAATATCGGTTAACAGATGATAACAATTGGCCGGGCTCTTGTTCCATCCCACGGTGGAAATTTAACAGTCCCTGATACAAGTCAAAGCATCGGAAACTACTCTATCAAGATTTTGTGATATTCCATGCTCAAAACAAGCATGACCGCCTGCCTACCTTGTACTGTGATGTTAACAAATATCGCGCCGGTATCTTCTCCGAACGCATTACGGGCGACACACACGTATGTATCGCTATTGTTTCCCAGCACATTATCGAGAACCAAGACACCGCCGTTGGTCCTTGCCTGGGGAAATAATCAATTTTAGCTTCGTAGTTCGGAAAGGAGCTAGCCGTCAAATATGATTACGTTGGAAGGCAAATTGCTACCGCCAACTCTACGCCATGAGAATGTTGGTTCCGGGTATCCGGTGGCTACGCATTCCATCTGAATATGTCCGCCTTCCTCGGAATGAATGGTGGTAGGAGATATCACGGTAACAACAGGCGATGTCCCTACAGCTAAAAACGAAATCATGACCATTGAGCTCTGTGAAGTCAATCATGTCAATATTGTGAATTAGGCCATTTCACAGAACAAATGAACGTGATTTTAGTTACGGTTTCTTCCGACGTTACATTTTCACCATAGATTGTACGCATACTGCCGCTGATAAACTGTTTGAAAGCCATCCACTTGCGATCCATAACTTATTCTATGTTGTACTGTTGTGATTTATATATCTACCGATATGCCTATCTATCTTGTATGTCTTCCGCTCAGGCTCAAACCTTCATCCACTTTTCGAATACCGTCAGTAGATTACACGAAGTGATGCCAAGTATTTAATGATTCATATTTTAGAGAACTGTGTTTTGATTCTACTCTCCAACTATCACAAAATTGTATTTGTCTTGGCCAAATGACCTTACATCTTCTTTCATTTATTTGTAATTATTGTCCATGATCTTGTATTTCTTGTATTTTCGTAAATTCATCCTTCGTTAGTTAATTTATTTATTTATTAAGTACGACATCTGCTAGTGAGATGCTTCTGGCCTGGGTGGCTCGGCTTCGATCCCACTGCTATGTCGAAACTCCTGACGACAACGTGTCTATTTTATCATAATTGATTCAACCGTATTTTTTTCATATATATATATTCTGTGAATAATTGGCAAGACTGCTGCAATTAACACAGATCAGCTGAAGGACAGCCAAGAATACCTTTAGAGGGGAAGATTTACAGTGTAAAATACAGCACAAAACTGGAGCGGCCAGGGCAAACTTCTCACGCTTACCTGTTACATCAAGGACAGCCGTTGCTTCCGCAAAGCCCTGGGCATTGTACGCCCGGCAGTAAAAGACAGCCGAATCAGACGCGGAGACGTAGGGCAGGTAGAGATCGCCGTCGATAATTTGTGAATTTGTTGGGAGAACTTCTCCATTTGCTAACAGAAAATCGATTTCGGACACATGTATTAACACGATACAGTAAATTGATCATCTTACAAGGTCTCCATTCGATCCTGATGGGTTTAGAACCGTCTGCTTTGCATCTGAAATGAGCTTTTCCGCCGACTTGAACGACGCGTCGAGCTGGTTCAATGATAACTGACGGTTTCTTTGGTGCGTCTGGAGATCCTGAGTTATCCAATACGAATATCGATATTGGGCTTGCCATACAAAGTCAGACATACAGTCAATCCTTAGTCAGCAAGTTGAGTAAAATTTTTGAGTGCGGTGACTAGAACTTTTAAATTGTGGGTCTGACAGACACAATTTACAGGCCTCTTGTCATAGGTGAATTGATCCTAGTGTTGAAAGCGAATAATTCAGAAATAAATGACTACAAAATTTATAATCTCATAGCTTGAAGTTACTTTGTATAATACCACAATGTAAAACAACCACCCTGTCGTCAGTGGCACTGAAACTTATCAAGGTTATCGTGATATCGTTTCTTCAAACTTGTGCAAGAATTTTAATGAAGTATTGCATTGTGCAATGATCTATAAATATATACCACAATACCAGGAATAATTTTACCACACAAAATGTGCTGGTAGTAATTATGATTTGTGTATTTCAATGTGCAAAGTAGATTTTGAATTAATATGACAAAATATTGGAAGATTTGTTAGGAATCTGATATCACATGCAACCCATCTAGTGGACTATTTGATCTTTCAGCAGCCGATCATTTCTGGAAATATTATGTGTGAGAGAGCAGTTTGTCACACATGGCAGGATGTTAACTGCTTAATCCATGTTCAATACCGAGGATCAATTGGGGTTCACTATCAATAACAAATTCATAAAATAATGACAAAGTTGAACATACCACTTGACAATTGGTTATTCAGACGGCCCAGTTTTCATAAGAAACATATTTAAACAGTACACAGCCACAGTTCGGTATTGAGAAAATGTAATCTACCAAGTGAATCACTGCATTGGTATATCAGCTGAATTCGTCACGACTTTACTGCCCTAGGCATGCAAAACACATATGTTTTACAAGTATGTTTTACAAGTTTGAAGTGTGTTGTCCAAAGTAGATCAGACAGCAAATAAATAGTGTCAAATGAATGAATACAATTACATTTGGCTGTGTGTCCAAAAGACCAGGATTGAGTATATACATGTCATTAAAGAGTATTATTGTGTGCGATGGTGAATGGTGATCAATTTCAGTCACCAATCCACGAAATATCAATTTGTCTTCACTGATTTTGTGTGTAATTCAACGCTCCGCCTACAGAAAAACATCGCTCAATACACAGATGCTTCATAAAGGCACTGTCTACTCTGCCTTTCAACTGCCTTGAACCGTGATGCCGATATGTTTCAGAATGATTTATTTTGCAAGATATCCTACGCGAAACATCAAAACTGACCACATTTCCATTTTGAATATACAAATTTACTGAAATTTTCATCAACACCTTAAAATTGAACAATTTTACGGTTCGAATTATTGCTGATTTGGTTGCGTTTTTAAGTATTGCCAGCCAGGATTTTAAGCGGTAAAAGATGCAGCAAAATTATTAGCTTCCATCAAAAGCGAAGTTTGATGTTATCTGCCACATTTTTTAGTTTTTGGAGGTTTAATGCTGCCGTGCAGCACACCGTGCACAAACGCTGTATTGTTTATTTGCAATTATGACATCTCCTATATTTTCTGGTGAGGGTGATTATGAATTTTGCAGCAATGCAGGATATTCCCAGCGCGTGGCTCCGTGATTTCAATAAACAACTGATCTTTAGCTACAAGTCATCAAGGCAAACAGCTAGTTGTTGCTTAAATCAACAGTAACGCATTGCAATTGAGAATAAGAATGACCAGTAAAGGTAGCGAAGTTCATGATTTGTCAATTTTAAATGACCACCTAACGTCTGTATCACAACAAAACAAGAATCATGTCATTTATCTCATCACTGGGAGAAGATGTTGCATTTAATGTGCCTGATTAGATAACCTAAGTTCATAAAAGCTGGTGACATCAATATCAATACTATTCCATGTCTTGGTGATTGAAATACTTACATGTCACTATGTTAATGGATTTCAAACTAGATAGAATGCAATCATTACTATGATGAAGTCGGTAATTTTTACATGAAATCTGTCTTTCTGATTCACTCGTCCATATATATGACTATATCGGCAGCGAGTGCAGCTTTAAAGCATTTCATTTGATCTGATCTGATTGGCGTGTTGAAGCAGCTTTGTTTAGATATTACAGAGGAAAACACCGTAGAAGCTTTGCGTATGGGTTTAGGTGTCATGACACAGCTAAAGGCAAGTGTACATCAAGCTGTGTGTTTACCGATCAGGTGGATTCGCAGCTGATTGACAATGCAGTGATTCGTGGGGCATTGGCTAAATTTCTGGATGCATGCATAACCTATTCATGCAAGATGACCAACCTAGCATTGTCATGCAATTGTCTACGTTTCATGCAGAGTTGAGATTCGGATTTAGGCTCATGCATCTCTACAACAGTACTACCGGACAAATATAAGTAGCAAAAATGAAGCACGATCAATATACCTTACAAATTGCTCATTAACAGAAAAGTGATATCACCAACACACAAATCAGATGTATACAACCCAATACAACTCAATATGCTATGCGGTTATTAACATTGTAAACTCAAGATTGTGAAATATATATAATGCAATAGAAATCTACACACAATGTAAAACATGCAACATCAAACATCATAGCGCGTTTTAGCAAGGTACTTGTGAAATCGAAACGTCATACTTTGTTTAATTAAAACTACGAAGAAACCGTCAAATGTGTAAATCAACAGTTTGTATTGACGTTTACGAAAATAGAATCAGAATGCAATCGTTCAAATTTCAAAGAAGTGCTCTAATCCAGTGATTCCCAACACGTTTTTAGCCAACCCATTTAAAAACATATTTGAGATAAGAAAAATCTTGTGACCCAAATCTAAAATACGAGCCACGGTGTATATATTTTCAAGATTTGTGATATCTTCACGCTTTTTAAATATATTGATTGATATTTTTCACCAAATGCCTGAAAAGGAGAAACCCAAAAAAACCATCAGGCCACCCCAAATTTGGGTATCGAGCCATGTGTTGGGAACCACTGCTCCAATCAATATTAAGATCGAGACTGTTTTCGAGATCAAAAACATATCATTACGACAAAATATCTAAAAATATTAGTAATATATTTATGAAAACGCGACCGCACACCAGAATCTACCTCTTGTTACGTGTGATACGGTGCACATACAGATATCGATGAGTTCCAGCGTTAAAGAAACAGAACCCAGTAAAAGTGCAGCTAAATTCGTTTCTACCAAACCACGTGCTGACAAGCGTTGCCACCGAGATAGGCGCCGCCGTCAAACTAACCTTGGACTACTATAAGTTCGGCTGTCTTCTTATCGATATCATACATGTTAGACCCAGTGCATACGTAGATACCGGAGTCTTCCGGACGCAAGTCCGTGATGCGAAGTATCCCGTTGAATTCTGTTGCACGCCCGCGTGCGAATGCGCCGTCACGTTTAGACCAGTAGATGATGTAACTGTTCATCTGGACACAGAAAGATACAGGTTTTGCGGTTTCGACTAAAGATAAGAAAATAATCCCAGGTCAGCAGTTAATATAAATGAGTTTAGTCCTGAAGTTTCGTGGTTCCGTATGGAATTGAAAAATTTATTCAAATTGGAATAAACCCGAATATCTTTGGCTGACACCCGTCAGGGGTAATCGCCAGCAACTAGTAGAGAATTTCAAGTCACCGGCATGAAAATTTGAATAATCAAACAGATGGCGTAAGCTCAATGTATTATTTTTATATAGTACATGAACTCCTCTTGTAGGTAAAAACTAGGTTGGCAAATTTTGATAAAGTAGCGGTTCCAGAGGTGGTTGAAACATTTTTAATACTCTATAAGACTGCATTCATACAAGACTTCGTTGAACATGGCGATTCTGCAGTGGCTTTTCTTTAAGACTTGAGTTCAGTTTTAAATAATTCCCTATTGTAATAATAGGGAGACTGGAATTTGCTGACAAAGTGACATCACATCGTTAAGAAAAAACTGTCCAAAATCCGAAAAATTGTCTCACATTAAGGGGACCCATTACAAGAGTCGCACCCCTTTCACTGCGACGCGAAGTAGATTAAAAAAACTTCGGACTTTTTAAATGGGTCAAATCCGAAAATACACAAAGAACTCATGCTGAAACGCAATATAAATGTACGGTAACGCACTACTCGCCGTTATTAGACACGGAATTCATTTCTCACCACACTTTCCGCCGTGCACACAAAAGTAACGTTACTCCCTTCCAGCAATCGTCGCGTGGTCGGCTTCTCCACTCTGACCACCATTTTCTCTCGTCTCGCTGAAAACAAACATCGGTTATTCGACGTCACATACGCAAACAGGTCCAAGTTCCAATCCACTCACGCGCCAGACTGATTAACGCACTGCCTCGGCCAGACCCAGCGCTGCTGGTAGCGACGCATTCATATCCACCAACGTCGCTACGAGTTAATGTGCGTATCGTTAATGACGATCCGTCCGAATTTCTTTCTACGATGCCGGTGACTGGTTGATCGTTTGTACGTCTCCAAGTTATGTCAACCTCGGTAGCGGATTGTACGGTACATCTAAAAAGCAGAGGTTGCATCGCATGCATTAATTTTTGATCTACGTGGACTGCAACTCTGGTTGTGTAGTTAACAATATTTTCTCAGAGTGGGTAACAATGAAAGGACCACGCAAGCACCCTAAAGAAATTTAAGGGTATGTGCTAAAAATAGATTAGGAACTCTAGTATTACAGTAGACATAACTGGCTTCAAGTACAGTTTGTGAGGCCACGTGGTCAAAACAAGCCCACGTTACTTTGAAGAGGCTCTTGTAGGCATAGAACTGCAATACACAGTTGAAAATATATATATTTATATTAAAATAAAC
This sequence comes from Botryllus schlosseri, assembly GCA_000444245.1. Classification (NCBI taxonomy): domain Eukaryota; kingdom Metazoa; phylum Chordata; class Ascidiacea; order Stolidobranchia; family Styelidae; genus Botryllus; species Botryllus schlosseri. The sequence goes on from ATSW01006164.1 coordinate 12,760, forward strand.
CTGAGTATTTTAGACTGACACTCATCAGGCGTAATCGTCAACAACTAGTAGAGAATTAAAAAAAACTTTGCACCTCAACGTATTACATTTGTAAACCTACGACCAGGGTTGTAACC
>ATSW01006168.1:0-16844 GCA_000444245.1 Botryllus schlosseri
CCCTGAGCGTTTCCGCCCCCTTTAAAATCGCCAGCGCCCCCTGGGGGGCGCTGGAGGCAAGGTTAAGAACCACTGATTTATATGAATTATAATAACCCACTACATTTATGAAAACATATGTGGCAAACAACGTCGCGTAGCGCGACCAAAAATTTCGGGATTTGACATGTTTTGTTGGATGTTCATTTGTTCTGAATACTCATTAAGGATATGTCCTACTACCACATCGTCTACGGCGAAGCCATATTTCTTCAGCGCCCCCTTATCACCCCCCTGAGCCCAGCGCCCCCTGAGCATTTCCGCCTCCTTAAAAATCGCCCCTTGGGGGGCGCTGGAGGCAAGGTTAAGAACATGGAAAACTGAATTCAGTTTTCCATGTTAAGAACCACTGCTGTATAGTGTATACAGTTTATGGCCAATGCTTTGCTAGTGTGACGTCATATTATCGGTCAATGTGTTACACCTCATTTTAAAATCCGCTAGTGGGCGCTAATGAGCGTCCGGAATTTGCTTCACAAAAATATGGTAACCCTAAACTAGAGAGTCCAACAATTTGTGCTGAGAAGTAGCGGTAAAGAGGTATCGGGAGAGTTTGGTCGGAGGGTTGCAGAAGTTTGCTTTATCGTCCTATGGAGGGGGGTCAAGACCAACGTATTGGGGGGTGAGGAAGTGCTGTTACGGTCCTTTGGGAATCAAGTCGGAGACATCACTTTTGTTGTTAGTCAACTCCCTAAAATTTAGCTGAAAAGTGTAATTTCGAGGTCGAGCCGTTTTTTTCTTAGTCTAGTCGGCGGTGATTTCAGTCTGTATGCCCATTTTTCGGTTCCCAATATTTTGGGGGCGATGATCGATGTGGAGATATCAAAATGGGGCGATGAGTCGAAAAAGGTTGGGTACCACTGGTCTAAAGTGTGGCATGATATAAACATGAGTTGATTTATACAAACATGGTGCGAAGTAATTCATGATTTAAAAAAATCTTACTGGCTAGTTCGTTGAAATGCAATGTTTTGACTTCCTTAGAAGTCTTACCGCAATGTGGTTTCTGCCCAGTGCTATGAGTATCAAGGCGGATATTAAGTGTGACACGTGTAAACTGCGGGAGTAAATGGTAGCCCGTCGCTTTAATGAGTACCCAAAAAGTAGCTATGGGTTGCAAAAATCTTGGTGACCCCTGCCATAGAACAAAAGTTCCACATATATATCCCTGATTATACTCATTGCAAATTAACATTCGTAAAATCTGTCTAATCTCAAAATGTTTCGTCGCGTTGCGCGCTAATTGTATGCCGACAGTGTTTGTAACATATTTCCATGTGTGTAGTGGTTTATTATCATTCATATCAAATAAATTGCGCGCACTTTGAGATCGTGAATTCCCCGTTAAAGTACTCCAGTCACGGGTTATTCTCTAGAAAATTTTCATAACTAGTTATTTTATCCCGCAGCGAAGAGCGTTTCGAAATCGAAGAAAGAGGCAATGCACCACTTTTAAGAGTGAGAGAGTCCTTTGTGCATGAAGGATGCTTTGAAGGTTTTTGGTCAAAATGATCAAATAAATATATTTGTACTCGAGAACTACAAAATTAAATCTTCATAATATTTCTTCGTCGTATCATGAAGGAATATATTGTTTAGAGTTGTGTCCCGCAAGCTCATATGAACGTTATTTAATATATGTTGCTTGGATGGGAATACATCCATGTTATAGTTAATAACTGGGTGCAGTACTAAATTCAATGTCAGCAAACATATCTACCACTGTCTCAGTTTATTTACTGGACATAGAAAGCAATAAAACAAAACTCAATACAATTAACGTTACCGGATTGCCAGTCGCAAAGCTTAATTCGGGATGTGTACACCAGGTTTAAACCAGATGGTATGAGCCTGTACCCGATGGTTGTTATAACATCGATTTGATCGCGAATATAGCCCATACAAATATTATAGCGTTGATCAGTCGATTGGTCCCGATTCAAGCTATAGCCAATAGTGAAGTCCCAACCCCAAAAGACCGATCAGATTTCCAAATATTACTCCTTGTTTTTACTACCCTCCTTTATATTCAGGGGGCGCCAGACCTATGACTGTTTCGTTGGTACCTCGTATTCAATGGCGTGCGCAAGAGAGGCTAGGGTTAGATATCGAAACCACGTCCTAATTTAATGGTTTTGTTGTTTAGCACCCTGTTGATACAGAGTTCATTTTATGCAACAGTAATCAATAGTCATGTTTTTAATGTGTAGTTGTGTGTATTGCGATATATTTTAGTCTTTAAGATGCAGCGAAAAATTGAGTTTCCGTGAAGGCTTGCAGCTTAGCACAAGTGTATAACAGCTACTGACGATTCCCCTGACGAGTGTAAGCCGAAAATATTCGGGTTCATCTCAATATGAATATACTATTCAATAGTTTAGTAAATGTTAAGTGCCACTGCCACCTTGTGACCGGCGGCCATAAGTATTAAGTGGTCCATGAAGGGCCAATGTCAAAATTACACCAATAAAATTTTATTTTTCACCAACTGGAAATCACGCCGTGACGAGGGCTCTGCGAAGATGATGAATTTTTTTTCAATCGATTCCGATGACTTCTCAACTTATGCAAACTATAATTTTTGAGATAAAGTTAATGTTGTTTTACCGACGTCGAGTACGGGCTCCGTCGGGTACGGACACCGGCGGGTATGGGAACATCTACATAACGGGTTGGAGCGCAATGTACAAACTACGGATCTATCTGTGCGATTGGCTATACGATGAAGTTGTAGTGTGTTTTGCTTTAGTGATTTGTGCGACTAGTAAATCAACTGATAATGTGGTATAGATCAGGGGTTCTTAAATTTTTTGACCTCGCTGATCGGTAAAACTTGAAGCCAAATTTTTGTACCGGTTAAATTTCATATTTCAAAATTAACGATATATTTATTTCTACGATAGCTCAAATGCAACTCAGATGTAATATTGTAAACTTCATTTATTGCTGTCCTTTCGATATGAAATATTTAACGTGGTTTTTTTCAAGTTTCTGCAAGGCGAAGCTAGCGAAGGACTGTTTCAAAAGCCACTAATTTTATTGCGAGTGTTCGGTATGCTTTGAAAGACATGCGACTTTGTTGTAACATAGCTCTATTATACTGCCATGGATCTGGATTTAACGAGCTTATCAGAAGCGACTTTGGCGACTGTTCAATAGTTTTGTACAATACTTTCACCATTGTGAGGTAGAACTACTCGCAAAGTAGTTCATGAGCTATGTATTTCGGCATCAATATGAATTTCTTTGATTAATTGAATAGCATCCAACTTCCCGCTCTTTGAAATTGCGATATAAAATTCTATTATCTTCTGCGGGCCGACAGGAAACTTGCCACGGACAGCCAATGGTTTGCGGTCTGGCAGCTAAGAACTGCTGATCTAATATGGCACTGCGTTAAGGGAGAATTTTCAATCTGGATATGCGTAGATTAAACACAAAACCCACATTTTACATTAGATATAATAACTACTGCATATGTGCTAATGAACTGAATATTTTGTCAATATTAAATATGCTACAAGATCTTCGGGGATATGGTCATACTATATTTATATCGCTATGACTGCTACTTTGCCGACTATGCTGCTACGCCATTTCTCTGCAACGCTCCCATATATTCTCACCACCCCCATATCGCTAGGGTTACCATATTTGGAAATCCGAAAAGAGGACACATTTTTCAAAATTTTCAGACTTATAAAACTGGAGTAAATTTCGGAAAAAAGGTAAATTTTATCCGGGTCTGTGTTTCGTTATCTTTCCGGCTCAACTCCCCAAATACAAGCATTTTCTGACATTTTCCGTTGGTTGACTAAAAAAAGTTTTTTTATGGCTCAGGTCTCTAAGATCCCGCCGGGCCGTTGATTTTCTGTATCTCAGTCCAATTTCCATGTTAATTCAACCAGAATTTTCAGAAAAGAGGACATTCAGGCACTTGCAGAGGACACTTTCCAAAAAGGAAAAAAAGGGACAAATCCACTTGAAAGAGGAATTATAATAACCCTACATATCGCCCTCAAGCATTTCCAGAAATCGGAATTGGTCCCAGGGAACGCGCTGGCGAAAAGGTTAGGAATCACTGCTTTAGAAGAAAGATTAACAAACACTGCTCTAAAACCAAGTTTCACATTGATTTCTAGGTGACAACTTCGTTGTAATTACGCACCCGCAAAGCATATGGTAAATTTTCAAACCTGAATATGGAGGTAAGTCGGTAAGAATCGTGTATTGGAGTATTCCGAATCTATAAAAGATTTCATAAATCAAGACCTACACCAGTTTCGGTGGAAAACTTCCATACTAACGAGTAGACGTCACACTTTCTGTTTGGTTTGCTGCTCCGATCACGGAACCTCTCCGGAGCAATAAAGCCTGCAGTTCCAGAAAGTGGTCCTTTGCAAGAGACCTCTCAAATTTAGATGTCGTATTGAGTTAGGAAACACAACGAGCAACTCACCGCCGTGCCGAGTAGTGCCGGAGCGCAACTTAGTCAGGGTGGTCATCGTGCTCAAACCGAAGTCGCAAATCTGCATGGTGGTACATAACACTTATCAACAAAGGGCCATTCACTACCTAGAAGTCCTATGTTAACACAACTACCTCTTCTAATCTCCTGAAATTTGGTACACTCATAGATGAGCAAATTCCAAACAGGATCAACTTTATGTTATGAAAATTGAACGCTGTGTAAAATTTGCTTTGATACACCTATTGAACCTATGCCTATGATTCGTAGCAATGGGTCGTTCTCAAGCACCGTTGGTCATTGCATCATAATTCATAAGGAAAATGTCAGCATTTTCTGCATAGGCGGATACTATTTTTACGAAAATGGGCTATAAGTCGGCAAGCCTGACTATCTGTCATTACAACGGCTTACCGCTGTATCATAGCCAAATATTGTCATTTGAAGAAAGCAGGCCAGAGTGCCTTATTAGAGCTTGGCTTGTTCCAGTATGAGTAATTCGTTTCTTAATCGTGTAGTATTAGGCTCCGCGTCGAGTATGAGTTGACTCATTATGACGTCTCACCGGCATAAATGACATGGAAAGCTCTCATATGTTAGGCTTACCATATTTTGGAAATCTAAAGAGAGGACACTTTTTCAGAAATTCGAGACTTGCAAAACCGGAGAATAATTCTCAAAAATCGGTGAATTTTTCCCACTTTGTGATCGGTTGACTAAAAAAAGGTCAACTTTCCGCTGACAGCTCAAAATCTCAAAATACCATTTTTCTCCCCACATTGCTGGGTGGTTGACTAAAAAAAAGGTCAACATTTCGCTCAGAGCTCAAATCACCGCTTTTTACTTCGAAATTCCCGCCGGAGCGTCACTTCTGTGCTAATTTACGGCATATCACTCGCATTTTGCTCTAAATTTGACCTAAATTTTCAAAAAAGAGGACAAATCTCAAAAAAGAGGACAAAAGGGCGTCCTCCGAGGACACTTACAAAAAAGTCAAAAAAGAGGACAAATCTTCTTAAAAGAGGACGTATGGTAACCCTATCATATGTACTTTTTTGCGACCACAAAGAATACAGTATTAGTTCTACATGACAATAAATACTATTAGATATTTCTACGACGATGACTATTTGAATACACTTTCTGAAGATGCTCCGAGTTGATCGAGACTTAAGGGATACGTAATTTCCATTTAATGTACGATAGTTTGGTACTACATCACAGGTATATCTAGAGTTCTAGATATAGTTCTAGATATCCCTGGACTACATGTTCATATGCTGCGATACGACCAATCGACGCTGGCAGCAGTTGGAACTGGAAATAGTTTCGAAACTATAATTCGCGTCGATGTATGATCAAGTAGCGTATAATTTCAGCAAATCAAAGCAAAGTGAATGAAATACGCATACAAAATAAAGTTTAATGTGACCTGAAACAAGTAGCCTATTGTATTATATGGGGTCGCATGAAAAGTAATGCGCATTTTTGCGATGGTGGATAACCAGGCATTAATAACTATATTGTTATAAAATGGTATACAATGGAGTCCATTGTAGCTCCTAGTGGTTCCTTAAACTAGCAATAAACCAGAAGTCTCAAACTCAAATGTTGTCGCGGGCCGATAAACAATTTTTTGATGACGCCGCGGACCGCAGCATCAATATTAGGGATATTCTACGTATTTTAAAATTAGGCTTATTTGACGGGACCATGCAGACTGGAATCCTACACATATGGGGAAAATTGGATGTACTATCTTAATATCCACGCCAGCACGAAAGAATCACATTTTAAAATATTTTAATGAAGGTGCTGCTGTAGCCTACTTGTCATAATATTGAGATGCAGACTCAATGCAAGGGGACGGACATCTGCATTATGACATCGTAAATAAGCTGTCGCGTTACAATTTTGCAGCCAGCGGACATTTGACGTGCCAAAAGTATCGGTAGAGTACTTCAGAATTTACCAGGGATTGATCTGATATCAGAGCATTTGAGCAGTGTATCCCAATCCGGATTTATCATCATGAGCAGTTAATGTGACGTAAAAGCAGATCTTCCTCCGTATGGTAGCTTTTAAAAGTGGTGCCGAATTGAAGTTTTATGAATCGTTTAAGGTTTTTGAAGCAGTTTTGTAGTGAATTTTATGTTCTCAGATGTAGATGATATATGCGGCAGTTAAATATGCGTAATACTTGAAAATCAAAATGCAGACGCGGGGTGCACAAAATGTTCTCCCGGCCCGCGTTTTTGAGACCCCTTCATTAAGCTACATGCGAGTGCGGTAGGTATATTTCTTATACCCACGTTTTAGTCCTCGTCATTTAATTGTCCTGTATGTGGATGTAGAAATACTTGGTATTGATGTGTTTGAGTACATTCCCTAGCGCGTTAGCAACCAGGGCAGTCGGGTATAACTGAATATGATTATCATGTTGTACTAGAAGTCGACAACGCATCGTTAGTGATAAATATTCAACACTTACTCCTAGATTGGCAGAATATGTTTATGGAATTTTAATACGTTGTCGAATATATGCAATTATAGAGTAGGGTTGCCATACGTCCGGAATTTCCCGGACATGTACGGAATTTCCCTGTAAAAACTGCGTCCGGGAGGAATTTTAAAAGTATGCCTAAATGTCCGGAATTTTGAAGGCTTGAAGTAAGCTCATAATTTTTTCGTAAATCAACATAAACAAGATTATGTTTGGGCATTTTTATGCTACATGAAATTTTTCTCCGCGCTGCGGGCGACTTAGCATCATATATATTAATTATAATATGGGGACTATCACCCTGGCAAAAACAGCGATCAAAAATAAAAATAAAATAACATTCATTTACAAAAAGACGTCTGATTGTAATGGCAATTACAAGATAACAGGCAATTACAAGATAACAGTATCTCCATGTAGTCCCCAGGTAGCACGCCTACTTGGGTACCACAAGGTATCAAGGTGAGATGAATTGTGGTAACCAGCTGGGGAAACCAAGCGGGAACCGTACATTTTTGGCCCCATATTACAGAGGTATTTTCTGGGGGACCATGTGGGTAACCCACTTAGCTGGTAGCGAAGACAATATTACGACCCCGGTCCTTGTAGCAGTGGTAGTGATAGTGTAAGTGGGCCGAGAAGTCCACGCAGAGATGTGCTTGGTGATGTTAGGTAAACCCTACACCAGGGGTGGGCAAACTACGGCCCGCGGGCCGCATGCGGCCCGCCACACCGTTCTGTGCGGCCCGCGAGAGTCTAAAGAAACTTTTTTAAAATATTGATAAAATCCGCACTAAAAATCGAATTAATGCAGGGACTTCATTAAACTTTTTCTTAGTATACTTCACCATGATAATTCGAAGACAGTGGTTCTAAAACTGGGGTACGCCCTCCCTCCACTGAAAAATTTTTTCGCGCTACGTGCGATTCTCATTCACGTCATGATTATTGCTCTGTATTTAGTCTCAATTTCAAATTTAAAAATTCCTCATCCATATTCGTAACCCTCCGTGCCATCAAACTATCTGTTAGGTTGCTAGCACCCTATTTGCGTTTTGTAATATGACGATAAGGTCGGCGCAAAATATTTCACCATCACAAGGGGGGTAGCGTGTCTCAAAAAATTGATAGCCACTGTTATGAGGAAAATACTTCTTTACTTTATGATTAATTTCTGGCGCGACAGCCCGATCTCAAGGCGCACTCAGTTTGAAAGGTTTCAACTGCTAAACATCACAGAAATCCTAAACTAGATTGACATAATTCGGATGACGAGTGGGATTTCATATTGGCCACTTCATTGCAGTTTTAATTATTTCAGTGATGTGCTTATAGAAACGATTTGCGCGTGTCTTAGGTATAGATTCCTTCTCTGTATGCGCAGAATTGGGGTATATATATTTTATCTACACATCGCAGATGCGTGTTTGAAGCTAACATGGTTATGATGTGTCCTGGAACTGAGCCAAAAGTGGAATTAGTAATTCTATGAACGGATCACTGCTCATAGATTTAAATTGCAATCCTGTTCTAAGAATCGGGACAAACGACTTTCATCTCTATAATTTTGACAAATTGGTTATTGAGGTCGACCAGCCTCTGAAATTTCGCCACTATGTTTCTGACGTGTGTACGATATCATCAAAGCAATGTTTTTTTTTTTAAATAGGAACATATATAATCTCCATGTCCTCACCATTATATGCATATAATCTCAGTTTTATTCAATGCGGCCCGCGAATGGATTTAGATGTTGAATGCGGCCCGCGAGCTCAAAAGTTTGCCCACCCCTGCCCTACACTATAGTTAACTTACACATTGTATACTGTACAGCAAATACCTGCTTCCTCCAATCACTCAAACCAAGATATACGGTAATCTGAGTATATAATAACCTTTACGGTGGGTGAGTGAGGCCATCATCACTGTTTAAGTGTAATCGTTGAGTTATATTATCAACTGAACAAGACACACACAATGTACAATACGATAAGATACAAAGCGATGTAATGAACAGATAGGAGGATGCCGACCGACGCGCAGTTGCCGTCTTTTAGACTGACATCTACCTCGGCTTAGAGTGCCCGCCGTCACAGTTACTCTCGATGTTGATCATTTTCGAGGCCAGGGCCCTTGCTAGCGATTTCCATAACTTGTGAGTGCATTCTTTCGTCGAGTCATTCTCGGGTCTCATGTCGCAAGAAGAGGAGCCCGGACAAACCTCCGACGGGAGTCGAACCGAGGCCGCCCGATTCTTAGGCGCTTATCGTCACCAGTACCCGAATTCAATTCATATGGAGGTGGAATTCAATTTGGAAATGTCCCAGCGACCAACATGGCAAATGAATAAATCGGAAACCGATTATAATATGACTTTACTATATAGATGAACAAACCTTGATGTAGGAAAATATAAAAGAAGCATCTATTTCGGAAAACTACTCGGTCACAAATGTGGGAGCCGTATGAAAAGTCGACCATTCTTCATTGACGAAAATAACAAGTTCCAATTATTTGATCACAGAAATTTTACGAGTAAAATTAATCCTGAGTTAAAAATAATAGATACAGATGAGGGATAAAGGTAATGGGATCTACGCAAGAAAATTATAACGCACGCTGTGAGGAATTGAGTAGCCTACTCTAGCAACGGAAATTTAAGTTCACTTCAGTGTGACAAACGGTCAATTTTAAATAGTTCAAATCACATTGACGAGGTAAAGCATGGTAGGGGTTTTAATGCTCGAGGTTCGAGCAACCAACAGGGATAGCATAATAGCTAGAAAGCTTTACTACATACGGAACCACCTTTATTATTCGATGAAATAAACCAAATAACAATGATGGAAAATACGGTTGGTTCCTGTGTGGGTGATATATGGGAAATCTGAGCTCCTCTATAAGTGGGTTTCTCATGTTTCAAGATGATTTGATATCAAAAACTCAACAAGTAAACCTTCCCCGAGTTCAAATTGATAGGTACAATTAGAAGAGACTTATTGCAATTTACCTGGGATTGGTATGGTATAACCACGCATCTTTATGGATGGAAATCCCGCTTGGTTTCGATGTGGGTTACATGTTACTAACCCATTCCGATCATCCATCCCACCTAACCACTTAAATTCCACCTGGCTACCAAGTGGGCGTGCTAGCTGGGTCGGTTTCGGGCAGGCCGTTTGGATGATATATTCGATGATGTTGGTTCTAAACCTGGGGTAGTTTGCCTTTGTTCTGGGGTTCAAGAAGATGTTTACCGTAATTAGCTTCCAAGATAGGCCGTGAGTAAGTCTGGGCAAACGAGCTGACATTTAATTAGTAATCAGCTCATCAAATTTTGAGCTGGGTCACGGCATATTTTCAAATTAGAAAGGGAGTCGCGACCATAAAAGGTTGGAAACCACCGGATGTGCGGTGTTTATATAGCTCAATGGTGCAGTGCACACCGGTATTAGGCTGATAAATAATCTTATCGGCGTGTCATGAACATGACTTAACGATGAACAATCACGCTCCTTGCATTTTCGAAGTCATCATCCTCCAATTGCTCTACCGCTAACTCTGGTCATGTGGGCGGAGAGAGAATCAAATTATACAGTAATATATGGAAGAACCAATATTATTGACACATGGAAGAACCAATATTATTGACACAACTCATTTAACGACCAGATGCATATAGTAAGCCCCCAGAAGTTGCATCGAATACCCTATGGGGGGCCCAAGATCAGTGTTTATTTCGGCGGGAGGGGGCTGGAGAAATGTGGCTTCGTGACCACCTCTAGTCGATAGACAAAGCGTTGCTGGTGTGACGTCATATTGATCGACAATGTACTAACACCTCATTTTGAAATCCGATAGTGGGCGCTGGAGAGCGTCCGGAATTAGTGAAACTAAAATATGGCAACCCTATTAAAGAGCTGTATTTGAAATCACGGCGACACTTCTTATTTACAGCTGAATAAATCCAAAATACTGTTTTACCTTGGCATGCAGATGTTGGTCCAGAAGCACGTTCTGGCCTTTTAGGTCGAGATGAAGAATACGTCGTATTGTGTTGGACTCCGAACATGTTCTGCTCCGGTGCAAATATTCCATAGCATTTATGATCTGCGTATGGAATAGAATGGTGATAATATTATGCTATTGAAGAATTTATTGTTTATGACTTCACGCTTGGACAAATATATCAACTATAGAAAATCTCTTATAAAATGTTAATATAGTGAGAATCCCGATGTAGTTGATCAATATGCAAGCAATTTGAGCGCATGTGCCTATAATTGCGACGGAAAAAGCAATACATAAGTTTCGCGTCCAGGGGTGTCCAATAGGGATGGTGTGAACCTCTGAAAGGTTCAGGTGCGTGTGAATGTGAATCTTCTTGAAAGGTTCTGTGGGAACGCAAACGTGATCCCAATGACGACACGTGAAATCATATTGCTACTTCCAACACTACATTTTTGTGAAGTGATAGCCTACATTAATGTACACCAGTGATTCCCAACCGCGGCCCTGAGGGCCGCATGCGGCCCCCAGCTAGCCTTCTTGCGGCCCCCACAAAAATATTGGGAAATCGATTTTTGAAAAAAATTATATTTATAAAACACTCTTGCTTGACTTGGAGTCTGCAGTTTTCAATTAGGATTGCAGGAAAGTTGTGAGTAGACTGCTAAGATTACGTCACTGCTGTTTCAATGCAATGTTCCCTAACTTTCCAGTTGAACGGGCAGTACCTATAGATATAGGTATTGACAGGACCGAAACTGCCGCACCCCAAGCCCCTCAATTTGGGGGAGCGAGCTCGAAGGGGGTCCAAAATTATTTTGTGAATTAGCATAAAATATAGAGTATTTTATGAAATTTTATGCAACTTTTTCAAAGATTTTTCGCGCTGCGCGATTTCAAGTTTCCAAGTACCTTTATTATTGGGTACTCTTCGACCAAGATAAAGTACGCAAGATTTATATAAGTGGGCATATCGGCGTTGGCCATTACCGCGCCACTACGCACGAAGATATATAAAGTTTTAGGCCATGTAACATGCGACTCCAAGAAGTGTGCCAGAACAATCGGCAGCGAGAAAACCTTGGCCGATAAGGACTGCCCTTACACTGACCGAAAACTTCGTTATGTATATTCAAAATACATATAGGTATAATTGACCATAGGCGCCTAAATGACTGGCGCCGAATGTTCCTGTCTTGGCAATCTGACAGTCACGAGACATAGGCTACCATCCCGCAGGGAAGAATTATATGCCAGTGAAGAACTACCAATTTGAAATCGTGCGCATCTTTTAGTTTAGTATGTTTGAGCGATTCTATATTTCTTGATATAACAGACTGGAGGTCACGAAATAACAAATAACATCATGTAACGAAGTCGTATACCAAAGGGTCCGCCCGTCCGAATATGTTTAATTATTATTTAAGGGCCCTACAGTTTCCAAGACACCTCATTCAGCTCTACCGGTAAATCTGATTACGTAAGCAGAGAGGACACGTAATTGATAGCAATATTTATGCAATTCCCGATCTTATTGACCTATTTTATTTTGAATTATCGAAAATTTTCGCGCTCCACGCTGGCTCACTAAACGGGGATCCTGATTTCGTGGCAGAAGCGAACAACGAGACGGGGGGTCGGTTTATCACCCTATGGGAGCTCAAGACCTAAGTGTTTTTGAGGGCCTGACGAAGTGCTGTTTCGTTCCTGCCAACGGGTATACGCCCGAAGATGTTTAATTATTATTGAGTGGTCCTACCTTTTCAAACACAACTCACTCGGCTCAACCGGTCAATCTGATTACGTGAGCAGAGAGAGGATAAAAATTGATACCAATATATATGCAATTCCCGATTATATTGACCGATTCAATCATGAATTATAGAAATTTTTCGCGCTTCGCGCGATTAGGCGAGAGTGGCTGCCTAAAACGGACACCCGATTTAGATGATAAATAGCGGTAAACACCCATCTAGCCCTACGGCATGGGTATTGATAACTAATTTACGGATAGATGTGCAACAAGTGACTCACGATTGAATGCGCCGAGATGCGAACTGCTTAGCCGGCAAAAAGCAGCATAATTGGTAGTCCTATAGCTCGCGACCCAAGCGTCCGAATAATTTTATATGTCGGTGTTTATCGAAAGCAAGTGTCGCACTGATTCCAAAAATACGAATTGAAATCTCGCCAGGGCAATAAAACTACTCCGAAATAGCCAGCAAAGGTTGATTGTTCTGAACAACGGGAGCGCGGCAACACAATGGCCAATGGCGTCAAGCGAATGCTCGGAACAATGCCAATTTTCATATTTCGATGACTATTTTGGGTTCCTTTCGTTGCCTTGGTATTCGTGCGGCCCTGGCCGTACTTTGAAATTCTAAATTTGGCCCTGCCGCCGAAAAAGGTTGGGAACCACTGATGTACACGATACCTACCGATGACTCAGGTCACATTGCCGCAATGCTGAAGTACATATTGACGTTTTAAACGTCGCGAAATGTATCATTTGAGGCAATCAAATGATATAGCAATCCCGTAAGATCAATATCTTCTCTCGCTTTGACAACAATTTCAACGAGGACTTGCAAGGGAATATAAGGTTACGCCTTAACGGTCCAGGCCAGACCGGACAATGTATTCGGCCTCGGCGTCTGAGTATTGCAACCCTGATTTTGAGCAGAGTGCAAAACGAGTTTCAGTACTTGCTACCGATATTACACCTTTAACAATTTATACAGCAGTAGCCAACACCCCAATCGCACGGATTTGCTTTTTCTGATACAATAAACATATGAAATGAATATTGACCCAATACACCTGCTACATTTTTCGCATCAGAAAACGATATCAATTTCATTGATTGGTTGAATAAGCATCATTAGCTGATTCGCTCTTGATATTGCGTGATTGCGGGTCAAGCTCACAGCAAATGGTCACTAAATATTCACAAACGGAAAGCTGGATAGTTCGAGCAAACTTTTGTAACAATAAAACTAGTAAATTTTTTGAGATTGTCAATGTGCAGTGCATGCTAGTTTAGTGTTGATTTTTTATGCTGCCAGCGCCAGTCTGCAGTTGGAATGCAATAAATTTCCACCAAAGATGTGATGATGAAGCGAAAATTGTAATATATGAAAAAGTTTCACACACAGAACGCGAACGTGAACCTCACGTTCACACCATTCCTAGCTGTCCAACGTTTTTTTGGCAGAGAGCTCCATGCGCGTTACGACTGATTGCGAGTGCTACTTATGTATTGGCTGATTATTTTCCATTTTACACCTATGACACCCAACTAAACGTCTAATGTGGTAACGTATCTTTATAATATATTTTTGACATACAGGTCGATTACATATATGACGATTTGACATATTGTTGACACACTCATAAAGGTATATATAGTCATCTAAGATGTCCATCTTTCTTGGAATATTATGTAAGCTATTCGTACCTATTGGGCTTTCCATGAAATTTCTCGTGCTCCTATTCTCGATCGGAACAACAGAAAAATGCTGGTCTTGAGCCCTCAGGGGGGGTTCAATACAACTTCTGTTCAATTACGGTTGTTTTGGGGCAAGGTTGTCAAATAGAACTTGACTCGATAGCCGGATTCAAACCTTTAGAAAGATCGCTCGCGGGCCGGACCAGTTAAATGATTAAATGATTCCAAAAAGTTATCTCAAAATCCTCATCCTTGCTTTTCACTTGGGTACTTTATTATCAAACCTACATACATCATACTATATTAAATTATATTTCGTATCATAGGGGTCCTATTACAGCAACACCGCTATTCGCGAATAACGTCACCGACATTGTCGGTGTTCTTGTTACTATTGGTGACTAGAGTGATACCCTCACAACATTTCGGTTGGGTGGTTGTAATAGGGGCTATGAACAGATAAACATGCTCTACATTTGCTGTCTCGGGGATTATTTATTGAAATTAATTTACTTCAATCTCAACATCCGCACTCAGCATTACTTCACGGGCCGGTGGAAATCGTCTGGTGGGCGGGATGTTCGACACGCCTGAGGAGATGGTACGCATATTAAGACATCAAAAATTACCCTGCCATGAAATCGCGCGAAGCTCAAAGAAAGTTTTTTATTCGAATAAATCCGACCAGAAAATACTACACTTTATGTTGCTTTGGTAAATAATTTTGGACTCTAAACAGCGTATAGTTTAGCCCCTTCTCAACAGCAATGAAATAGGAAAGAAAGCTATAAATTCCAATTTCTGATAATGTAACACCACCATAAAGTGCATAGATAATTAGGTTGATATTAAAAGTCAAACCTCGGTAGGCATGGGTTCAACAACAGACGATGTGCTTGGTGTAAAATGACCATTGATGTCGAACGACATTAATTCGAATTATTACTCAGTGTCAGCATTTAGTCTACCATAAATACCATATAACCAGATATGTATTCTACGCAGAGGTAGTCAAAGTAGTCAAGAAAGCTACTCAAGTAGAAGTAAAAGTAGCGACGAAAAAATCCACTCAAGTACGAGTAGAAGTACTTCTTCAATAAGCAACCTAAAACTACTTGAAGTAGAAGTAGAATTGGCTGATTTTAAAAGTACTCAAGTAAGTAAGTAGTTGTGAAAACGATCCTAATTCGTTCATATGGATTTTAAATAGGTGCAAATTGAGCTATGCGAAAGATGACGAGCTTGATTCATATTAATGCATACTAACAGGTATCCAATTTTCGATAGCATAAGCATTCATCCACATCATGATAGTATTGATATGGAAATGCGATACTAATCCTCTGTTTTCTCGAACAGCACGTTTTAGAAAATAGCATGGTACGGCACCATCCTCCATATTATAAGGCCTGTAGTTTAGTCGAAGAGCAATACGGAGAAGTTGTATAGGATACGGTGTAAACACTTTGCGCGATTAGTAAACATTATTAAAAAATAATATTGTGAACCGTAGAAATGCCATGTTTTGTGGGTTTATTTCCAGACATTAAGGGCATTACTAAATTTGCTTTTATACATTAACATGTAGGCATATGTTATTCAGACAAAAAATCGAATTTTAACTATAACTCGAAGTATGTGGTACTGGGAATTAGAAGTGAAATATAAATACTAATTCTAAAATTGGAATATGTATTTTATGCCTTTAGTCCAGAAAGGTGGTATGCTAAAACAGCTCTAAAACTAAAAAAAAGTCAGAGTCCACATTTCCAGATCAGGACACACCATGGACTGCTAGACTACGATATGATAAGTAAAAGCTAGATTGCGAAACATCAGTTTCAAACGTTATGATGAGCAATATATACTGTGATGAATTATTTCATAGAGGCAAAGAGCGACAATGTGGTGTAAACGAAACCACGCCCACCCGCAACCTAAATTATATTCACCGATACTTTCGTGAAATCATACTGGTCACTCCGTATCCAATGCGCGCAAAGCGCGACGAAAATTCTTGGCTTCACTCAACTTTTATAAAAATTAAATGTTGATACTCCGTGAATACAGCCCTGAAATTTCACAGGCTATCTTCCAGATTGGAAGATTGAACTACTTCTACTTGATAAACTGAAAATAGCGAAAAGTAAGTAAGTTGATCCCAAAATATTACGAAGTAGAAGTAGAAGTAGCGAAAATCTGATCTACTTGAGTAAGTACCAGAAGTAGAGGAAAACTACTTGAGTATATCGAAAAAGCAGAAGTACTTCGTTACTGACAGTAGTATAGTAGATCGGTCGTGGTGTGCCATTGTGGCTTATGGGCCCTCTGGTGAGGTGCCGCGAAACTCGTGTTGGTGATGGCACCCTTTTGACCCC
>KE605497.1:0-10610 GCA_000444245.1 Botryllus schlosseri
GACTCGGCGTCTGTCGGCGCCGCCAGTCCGCTATGGAGAGAACAGACGTTGACGTTCAGCCGAGACGGCCCGCCTCAAACTATGACTACGCTGTCTTCTGATGCTTTACGTGGGGAAGCGATCAAATTAATCAAGGTGGGTTTCTGATACTCGAATAGAGGTAGAAGACCGTGTAGATGTGAGCATGCAACACTTGAGCAGGTGGGTTACAGTTGGGATTAGGGTGGGTTGCCCTTACTGTCGCTGTTAGGGTTAGCTTTGGGGTTTCAAATACGGCAGGTTAGAGTATCATACTTCGAGTCTCGTCCAGTTTCTCATAATAGCATATACCTTTTTGGGACCACAAAGAACACAATTTCAGTTCTAGTATATTCATATTGAAATGAACCCGAATATGTAGTAGTGCTCCCTGCAACACATAAAGACGTGCTTCCCGCACTTCAACAGAGCAATGCAGTTTACGAATTTAAGTGTCCCTGTGATTGTGGCTACGTGGGAAGAACTTCAAAGCGTTTGCAGGAACGCATAAATCGGCATGTCCCTAGATTCATTAGAACGCGCTCGGTGAAAAGCTCACCGTTAACTCATCCGTTCAAGATCGATGCGGAACAATCAAAGGCCATAAATTCTGCATTTGGCAAACACTTGTTGGATTATCCCGCCTGTGCGAAAAATTATCGAGACGACAGATTTCGCGTACTCGGAAACGGTCGTTCACACTTTCATTTGTGTGCCTTGGAGTCGACTTTTATCAAAACACTCCAGCCAAGGCTGTGTCAACAAAAAGAGTTCGTGTATCATCTAAAAATAGTACATTAAACGCTCTCGTATTCGACATTTCATGCTGGTGACGTCATATTTTGTGCTACGATTTTCATATACGATGTTCTTTCGAATGCTCTACTAGTTGCTGACGATCACCCCTGACGAGTGTCAGCCGAAAATATTCGGGCTCATTTCAATATGAATATACTATGCAATTGTATATTGAAGTTCTGCGCCTCCAAGAAGCTCAAATGTCAGTCAGCCAGAATAAACAACGTGAATTTCTACTCTATTTGAAATAGAAGAGTCACCTACTTGAGTAGGGATAACCTACTCGAGTACGTGGGTGAAGTCCACCTCTGGTTTCCGAAAGGAATTCCCCCCGACCAACAGCCTCGAATGTATATTTTTTTTCAGATTTGTCAACAATTTGTGAATTCCGAGGTCGACTCTGCCTCGGTCGACTTTCACGTCACGCTGGCCCAGGACATCGCGTCCCGGTGCCTCCACCACAGACAGCTGCAAGGTGAAATCTACGCTCAACTCGTGCGGCAATGCAACGGGAAATTTTCCAAGACCACGGCGACGGCGACGAGTCCAAAGATGTCAACGAAGTTGATGATGCGTAAAACTGACGATGAGACTGCGGTATTGCAGGTGATTCATCTCGGCTTCTGTGAAACAATTTTCACAACCCACTAGTATTTGTATCAAACCTGTTCGCAGAGGTGCTCAGAGCTGTCGGCGTTGTTACGAAAATTGAAATGAATCACGGATTTAACCAAGTTGCAAGGTTCCGAGTCACAAAGTCTTGACATGTTTATGCTACTTTTCAAAATCCAATGTGTAATAACAAGATTTTTCAAAAAGAAGAAGTGGAAGTAGCCTAAAATGAAAACCACACTTTAGCACTCCGATTTTGTAATAATTATAAAAGTAATGGGTTGAGGGTAAAATATTATAGATTCATATCAATAAATATAAGTAAATATTTATTTACATAACTATCAAATGTTTACGTCGTAAAGAAATAATTCCTCTCTCTCAGGTATGGAAATTACTGGCTCTCGTGATTCCGCTCTTCTTGCCTCATCCGAGAATGCTGTGGCTGCTCAAAGCCCACCTGCACCGGCACGTAGACGACAAGTAATACCTTTTAAGCGATCTCTTCGCCTCGATTATTCGAAATTTCATGCCGATAACATCATTATTGGTGATACGATTGTTGATATACAATGTACCATCCAATTCTTAACTTGTTACTGACGATTACCAGAGATTATTCAGGTTTATTTCAATATAGATATACTATTCAATTGTATATTGAAGTTCTGTACCTCCAAGAAGCTCAAAATGTGAGAGCATCTCACTTTTTTCAGGTCTGAAATCGGTCGGTATGCAATGTATTGTCAGCGTGCTCTGGGCAGGCTGGTCTCGTGCGGTGGACGTATGTCGCCACCGTCAAGGACTGAAACCGTGTCCATACTTCTACAGAATCCGTACCATCACTCGCTGCCATTTAGCGTGCCCGTGCATTTTCAGAACGGAGACTATCAGGTTTGTGTTTTTGCCGTTATAATTTCGACAGCATTCTTTTGATAAGAGCAGTGGTTCCCAACCACTGGTGGGGAATTCAATGGTTTCTGGCGGGGAATAGACGCATTTGTTAAACATTATATACAGGATAGTCTACATATTTACGGAGACCCATGCGCGATTACTCTTACCGGTTCACTGCTTTGGAATGTATGTATCGAAAATTATATTGCGTGTTGCTCACAAAAACTTATTTTTCAACTCTGGATAACCAATGACGGCGTCACAAACTCGTCCAGAACGACCATTATGACGTGAAATAACGCTTTCGCTAAATTTTGAGGGTTAGCGGTATCGGTTCGCGATACCTTTTATGTTGCAGTTACAGGCTTACACCAGTCTTGCGTACTGGTGTGGTTTTCTAATAACAAGTCCCTGCTAAACGTCTGGCCAAATGTTATGGAGGGTCATTTTTAAATGGTATATAGGAGTTTTGGGTAATGAGAAATGAAAACTGAAAATAAATCTGAAGTGGGTAATGAAGACTAAAGGGAACCACTGGATTAGAGTGATTAGCTAGGAGCATATACTCAGTTACCGTGATACCAGGGCGATTTCACACACATCTTGTGGTGATTTCGCTCGAAAGCAATGCCTGCTATCCCAAAATTACTTCGCACCATTCAAATTCCGATCGTGACAAAAGTTTTGCCTACACAACTGTTCAAGTTGAACTGGAAGTAGCTGAAAATGTCACGTTTGATATCAGAGGAAAATATTGACATTATCGGCTAATTCTGATATCGGTCTGCTTCTTATAATAACGCACTCGACCGTGCTTCCAATACAGGTTGTGAGCTTTGACGCCTCGACCACGGTGGACGAATTCACGCGCCGGGCCTGTCAGGAAAGCGGGGTCCGCTTTCCGACCATATCCGGGTTTGCCCTTTTCACAGACGATCCCACTGAGCTGCCTGCCACTGAGCATTACGTGTCGAAGTCTTCCAAGGTAACGCAAAATCTATGTCAAGAAGTGCTCCCCACGACCGTCACATATTAGTGTTGTCCGTGGACATCAAATGATTCACGTGATTGTCAACTGTGTTCTCCATGAAACTTGATATATGCACATTGATCATAGAGAATACTTCTTGTTGTGGATAAGAGATTGCCTTTTTACTTCTGAGACGTTATTCTAACGGCTACGCGTCTCGGCAGGTTTGCGACGTGATATCGGAATGGGAAAAGACGTTTCGCGACTTGACCGCACACAGAGTAGTGGACACTTCTCGGATGATTAAGTTCACCCTGAGACAGCATCTGAGTTTCGTGACAAACTGCGAATGCGAGACGGAGAAGGAAAAGAATTTGATAGTGTATCAGGTGAGAACAGGAGTACTTGTATGTTTTTGGTTTTAATACTTGAAAATGAAAATCTAAATTTACTACCCCGTGAAATTG
Source organism: Botryllus schlosseri (assembly GCA_000444245.1). Taxonomy (NCBI): domain Eukaryota; kingdom Metazoa; phylum Chordata; class Ascidiacea; order Stolidobranchia; family Styelidae; genus Botryllus; species Botryllus schlosseri. The sequence goes on from KE605497.1 coordinate 3,763, forward strand.
TTAGGTTGTCTCGAAAAAAAAAGGTTATTTATAAAATTTGTCTCATTTCTAACCAGTGTAAGCAAACAGTCGAAATTTTGCGGTGGCTAATTCTGTAGTAAATAATGAAAGAATTTCCCACCGTAAATACTATTTTTTTTTAATCCAAACTTTTCTACTGCAATTGTTTCGCTTTCACTGGTTGGAGTCGATTCAAATTTTGTGTGCATCGTCGAGTCTCTAAAATTTAAAAAAATTTATATTTATATTTAATAAATTCAAAAGTTTCTTTTCTCATAGCAATGCTCTTACAGGTTGGAATGTGGGTAAATTTGGTGTGCTGCGTTATTTTTTTAGGTAATCTAACAATTTTATCGTGTAGCCGGTAAAATTTGATTAAAATGGTTAGCTTTTTACAGCCCTAGTGCTCATGTCTGATATCCATCGTTTTCAGACGGCCGAGACAATATCCGCCGATCGCTTTCCTGTCAGCCGCGAGCTGGCCGTCGAGCTGACCGCGCTGTGCGCCCAGATCGACGAAGGCGACATGCGTTCGTGCGACCACGCCGTCAAGGAGGTCTTGGAGAAATTCCACCCGAGACGATACGTCGACAGCGCCAGCAAGCAGCAACTCAGGTGAGTGTCGATTTCGACGCCAGCGTAGTTTTGACAGCTAGAAAATTTTCAGCTTTTCCTAATTAGATTTGAGTTAGAATTATAGCTACACAGATTTTTTGGGATTGGAATTAGCATTACTGCATTTGAAAAATTTGAAATTGAATTTGATTGCGGAACGGAAAGATGCTATACAATTCTCGTTATTTACTTAGACTAAATTGAGTGAAATGTCGGTGGTCAAATGTATCTAATTGGTGAAATGTTTCTATGATCTAATTTTAAGTCTTGATCTAATTTCTGAGTAGGCTGAAAATGCTACAGGAGAACGGTAACGTGCAGAACGAGCCGAGCTTGCTGTACAGACATCTGCAATTCTCTTGCTTGTGAATAGACTGTGATTTGAATTCAATAATTCTAATTCTAAGCTAATTTGGATAAAAAAAATTGTGTAGCTATAAGTTGATTATAATCTGATATGGAAAAAAGCTTTGTAGCTCTCATTCTAACTGTAATCTAGTATGGAAAAAAATATGTGTAGCTATAATTTCAATTCTAATCTAATATGGAGAAGAACCTGTGTCGCTATAATTCTAATCTAATTTGGAAAAAACTGCAGTTCTAATTCTAATCTAATATGGAAAAAAGCTGTGTAGGTATAATTATAATTCAAGTCAAATATGGAAAAAACTGTGTAGCTATAATTCGAATTCTAATCTAATTTGGAAAAAATCTGTGTAGCTATAATTCTGATTCTAGTAGAATTTGGAAGAAACTGTGTAGCTATAACTTTGATTTTAATCTAATTTGGAAAGCTGGATATTTGGTATTTGGTCAACTCTGGATTGTTTGCACGGCTCTTTTGAATTGTCTACTAATTGCTGACGATTACCCTTATCGAGTGCCGGCCATTTCAATATGAATATACTATTCAATTGGATGTTGAAGCTCTGTACCCCCTTCGACGCCAATTGGACAATACCATTTTATTGCAGGCAACTGCGCGGCAAGCTGTGCGAACGTTGGGGCATGCTGAAGCAGTCTGGCGATTGCGCGAGGGTGTTCTTGTCGGCGATCCGGAGTTGCGCGGTGTACGGCGCAAGGCTGTATCAGGTGTGTTGTCTGCAGAGGTGGTCAAAGTGGCAATCAAAGCAGCTTACGTCCTTTTCATACACATTTCGAGAGGCCAGGTTAACTTTGAAACAATGTGGCTCAGATACAGCCGAAAGAAAATGCACATTTTACTAAAAATTTTCAATGTTATAAAAATGAATCTCAACATTTGAAAAACGAACATAAGGCTACATTGATTAATTGAGGGTATAGGTGCAATTTTCGAAAATATATTCAGAAACTTTGGTACATGGGCTATTCTGCTCAGTCGGCATGACAATTTCACTGGTAAACGTGATGCTGACATAGCACCAGGGCTGTAATGACGCGAGTCAAGATTTTTCGGTGACTCGACTTGACCCAAGTCATTTTTTCAAATGCGTGACTCGTCTCAAGTCAATTTCTCTATTGACTCGACTTCTAGGACGGCCAAGACAGATGTTTCATTGTAACTTCGAAGAATAGTAAAGTTACTACAGTATTGGTATTCCGTCTATAAGTCCTGATACTTGGAAAATAGGGCCGGGAACTGTTAAGACTGAGGAAAATTACGATATTATGAATGCGAGAAAAAAGAGGGTTTAACCGGATTGGAATCAAAGCTGAACAGAACCATAATGACTTGGACTCGGGCTCGAGTCAAAACGCTATGACTCGGAGTCAACCCTCTACTCACTGACTTGGACTTGACTCGGTGGTGAATTGAATATGACTCGACTTGACTCGAGTCAAAACTGTAAAAGTGAGATTGACTTGTGACTCGGTTATAACCCTGCATAACATACCCCGAAAACTACTTTCTACTTTACAAAATCCGTGTTTTGGTACTACTGATGCATGATAAATGCACTCTTAGGAGCACGCAGCTTGATATCAAGTTTAGTCTTGCTGCGCACTATCGCATTAATTGCAAACAAACACATTTTTATCATCTCTCTACCGATGCTTTTGCGTAACTGAGAAGTTATTTCAAAATCAGCTCTCCCATTAATGTCTTTGTTCAGGTCGAAAGCAAGCGGCACAAAAAGTCTGTCACGATATGGCTCGCCATCAACGAAAAGGGCGTCCACGAGCTTGATCATTCGACGATGGTACTGTGTTTCGCGTAAGTCGAATTGTCTATTTTCTTTACGTTTTTTTTTGGTTCCGTCAGGATATCGAAAGGACCGTACTGTACTCCAACATGCTGAGTTTCGGCGGATACGGGGAGAGACTCGCAATCGTGTCGGATGGCGACAGAGGAGTCGATAAATTTCTATATTCTTTGTCAGCGGAAAAGGTTAGTTTGCTGCTATTGATCCTAGCAGACTTGGCAACTAGATAATTCTGGTCGTCTAATTAGACTGATTGCAATGGCAGTGATCCAATTTGTGAAATGTTTTTGTGCTCAAATTTTAATTCTAATGTAGTTTCTGGTTTTTCTGAACATGCTAGAGGAGAACCATATAGCGCGACAGAGGACAGTATATTAGTATTGAAATGAACGCGAATATTTTCGGCTGACGCTCGGCATATTTTGTTATACGATTGTTGATAGACAATGTTCTTTCCAATTCTCTACTAGTTGCTGACGTTCACCCCTGACGAGTGTCAGCCGAAAATATTCGAGTATATTTATTCAATTCTATTTTGAAGTTGTGTACGTCCAGGAAGCGCTTATAGAGATATAGCTCGAATGGTTTTGTAATTTTCAAATGATTTACTGTAAATGCATCAGTTTGAGGGTGAGGGATAGAAGTAGTGCGTTACGGACCACCGCTAGGCATCATAAAGCTGTCGCATTTTAACAATTGCCATTCTACCGGATTGATTCAAATTCGGATTTTGATCAGTTTATTAAATTCCTACGTTATTTGAACAGGCTGCTGAAATCGTCAACCTCATGACCGAATATATTCAAGCAAGGTGAACGAATTCCGGCTTGCGTGGCAGGACGGACGTGCATCGTGGACAGCGTCCGTTCGCATTCAGTACTATCGATTTCTACTAGTTTGGTTGCTAATTGTTCTTGTGTAGCGCACTTATTCGTGACGGTGATGTACTCCTGTTTCAACTAATGGCCTGGTGCTTTTCTGTATCGCTGTACGTTACTAAATGCTAGCTTTTTTCTCTTTATTTTTGTATGGCTATCACGATACTGGTTGTCCGACGTGTGGTACTTGAGATTTCAAACTGTTTTATTCCGTGTCGCAGAATACAAATCCATCTCCATGTTTGATTGTGGTGTGTTTGTCAGTCTGGTCTTCTTAGTTTACGTCTGTCTTTAGCAGTGTTGGGATCAGGTGACATTCCGAGTCGCCGTAAAATTTGACTCGAGTCAAATCAGGCACTTCAGATTTTTGCAATAACAGTCGCGGAAATGTGAAGCCGGTCTCGTGCACTACTATGATAGGCCTATTGTGAACTAGTTAGAAAATTCAGATGTGGTGACGTGCGGACATCTGATTGGCGTGTCTATGCTACGTCCTACTCAAGAGACATCTACATCCAGCATAGTACTAGATGCTACTCGCTCGCTACACTACAGGGCCGTGCGGTTAGTGGAGGCGCTCTCGCCTGTCGTCGGATTGAGTAATAGAAAATTGTGAAAGATTTATGATTGAATAAATTTTGAACATTTGTACACTCAGAATTACGCAAATTGCATATTAATTGTTCGAAAATATGGCGCGAAAGTGGAGGATAGACATCATCATTCGTCATTAGTTTATTAGCAATTTTATCAGTTCAATACACCACAAGAAATGCGATACAATGAAAAGACAGGAAGATGTCGAATCGACTAGGAGTAGTCTATGGAATCTGACACCCACCTTGGCCAAGGCGATGTAAAGAGGAGGCATGCACACTGAATGAAAGTAAAGAAGATGGTATAGAAAAAGAAAGCGACAAGAAATAGGGCGGCATGTCATGGGAAGCGAGATCGATAGGTCAGTCGTGGTCCGCTAATCTTGAGGATGGACTGTATTTATTTAGTAGTAATTGCTTGTATTTCGACTTGAATGTGGAATGCTCGTCGACTGCCGGATGGCCGGCGGGATACTGTTCCACACATCAAGTCCGGCATATTTGATAGAGCGATGATCTTTTCGGTCGATCATATGATATTTGGACGACGTGGACGCGCGTGTGTTGTACTTGTGCGCTTTTGATTCCGAGGTAAAGAAGTCATTGAAATATTCGGGGCAACGACCGCAGTGGACAAAGACGGGGCAAGCCTCACCTGTGATCGCGCAGCTCAGAATTTACAGTAACTGGTATTGATCGAATGCTATTGCCACATTCGGTTTGGTTTACATATCCCTAATCCACCTTCGATTGTGGATATGTAGCTTCCTACGTAGCCTGCTTTCGTGGAACGATAACGTAAAAAGAAACAAGTGTACAACTGAATCAATTACCCTTTTGGGTTCATATATTTGTAAATCTTACTCTAAGGGGTCAGTGTCTCACAAGCCATATGAACCTCAACGCACGTCACTCGTATCGTATAATACATTACAGGAAAGTAGTGCGCGTATTGATACAAATACAGCATCAACTCGTTTCATATTCAGTCATTTATTAATCGATCAGTTAAAACCCATACCCAGCACATCGTGTATAGTAGAGTAGTACAGATATATTGCACTTGCATAAGTTACATCCGTTTAACATGCAGTAAGACTAGACACAGAAACGTAAACTTTGCAGAGTGTGGTTGCCGCACATTGCAAGTCTTTGTACAATCGCTGAAATCCCATATTTATAGATAAATATCCCTGCGACAACTGCGGTAGACGAGAGAATAATTGTCGATGTGATCATCTCTCTCTTAACCTTTTGAAATGGTGGATATTGGTCGAGCAAATGATCAGTCATTTCCGCGTTTCTGTTCTTGTGGGGGAAGGGTTCGTCCGGAACTGCTACGCCGAGAAATTCACACAAAGGTCCCCACCCATCAGTGCATTTAAATACTAGAAGCTTGTCTTCGGGCGCGTTCTGTGTAGCAATACCAAGGTAAATAATACGCCTGAAGCATTACATCAGGTTATGCCAACTATACTGATCAGTCCTCCCAAGAAGGTTTTACCAACCTGCATAACATATGCGATATGTTGTCTGTACATTCGTTTTGATAGCCGTTTGTTCCAGATGGTTTTTCTTCGAAACGTAGATTGCGGACGTAACCCAAGGGTAACGGGTTCTGCATTGATGCAATATGTTACATACTTAGATTAGGTTATGTATATGACAAGGTTTGCGTCGTCAATAGGCCCTAATTTTGAAATTATAATCTTGATTCTATTGAATTGAAAAGCTTTGATGCGGTATGCAATCATACAATGAATCGAACCATATAATGATGGTGATCCCCCGCTCAACTGCATATTTTGTTGTCATTGTTTGCAGGACCGTAACTGCCGCACCCCAAAACCCCCCCAATTGGGTGGGGAGAGCTCGAGGGGGGCCCAAAATTATTTCGTAAATTAGCATAAATTATAGAGTATTTTTTGAAAATTTATGCAGCTTTTTCAAACAATTTTCGCGCTTCGCGCGATTTCTGGTTGCTAAATATCTTGATTATTGGGTGCTCTTCACCTAAGAAAAAACACACAAGGTTTATAGAAATGGGCATATCGGCGTTGGCCATTACCGCGCCACGTCACACCGAGATATAAAGTTTTAGGTAATGTAACATGCGACTCCAAGCGATGTGCCAGAACGATCGGCAGCGAGAAAACCTTGGCCGAAAAGTACTGCGTTTATGCCGATACATATAAGTTTAATTGTCCAATGTCCATAGGCGCCTAAATGACTGGCGCCGAATGTTCCTGTCCAATGTCCATAGGCGCCTAAATGACTGGCGCCGAATGTTCCTGTCTTGGCAATCTGAACCTCACAAGACAAATACCATCCCGCACGGAAAAATTATATGCCAGTGAAGAAATACCAATTTCAAATCGCGTGCGTGTTATAGTTTAGTACGTTTATGCGATTCTACATTTTTTGATATTGCGGAGGTCACGAAATAACATCATGTAACGAAGTCATACCACCGGGTCCGCCCGCCCGAAGATGTTTAATTATTATTTACGGGCCTTACAGTTTCCAAGAGACCGCACTCAGCTCTACCGGTAAATCTGATTACGCGAGCAGAG
>ATSW01006173.1:0-14507 GCA_000444245.1 Botryllus schlosseri
ACAGTGCAGAACCTACCAAGGTTCGTTTGTGAACGTGAACCTCTAAATTTTTGAGGTTCACACTCAGAACGCGAACGTGCACCTCACGTTCACACCATCCCTAGTTTTATTTACTTGCTACCGATGTTACCTTTACCCCATTAAAAAGTTATACAGCAGTAGCCAACACCGCAACCGCACGGATTTGGTTTTATGATACAATAAACATGCGAAATCAAGATCAACCCCGTACGCTTGCTAGATTTTTACATCACATACAACGATATCAATTTCATTGATTGGTTGAATATAAACATCATTCGCTGACTACCTATACATGTAGTGTATGTCGCTCTTGATGTTGTGTGATTGCGGGCCAAGCTCACAGCACAGAGTCAATAAATATTCCAGCAAGCGTTCATAACAAAGCAAGTGAAATCCTTGAGATTGCCGAGGTGCATGCTCGTTCAGTGGTATTTTTTTATGCCGCCAGAGCCGTGTATATAGTGGCCCGCAGTTCAAATCCAATAAATTTTAACCAAAGATGTTATAATGAAGTGAAAATTGTAATCTATGAAAAAGGTTCACCGTGCAGAACCTTCAAAGGTTGTGAACGTGAACCTCTAAATTTCTTAGGTTCACAGACAGAACGCGAACGTGAACCTCACGTTCACACCATTCCTACTTGGAAAGCTCCGGTGTATAACCTATAGTTCCTGCAGATCTGTCACATTTGTTGCTTTGCTATTTCACGGACGATCTGGCGAGACCGCCAAAAATACATTTTTCTTGGTACACAGCAAGAAAATGACGCAATGCGGGAATGATTTTCCCACAAAAAAGCCAATCAGCATAGCGATAACCCCCCCCCACCCCCGAAAAGAAGTAGAATACCACACCCCAAACCATTGCATTGCAGAAAAGCATTGCAGAAAAATTCACTCTTTGTGACTTTAACAAAATCAATAGCCTGATAAAGGTGACTCAGTGAAAATGTAATGTTCGGCAGTCTCGCCTGGGCGTCCATGAAATGGGCAACTAACCCAAATTTAGATGTCACAGTCTTGATTGCGCGATCTATTTACATTCGGGCACGGTCGTGCTTGGTAGGGGTAGTTGAACGTCTTACTTGCAAGCCATTGTGTCATAGATAACAGTGAGATGCAGTTAACCCATCACATAGATCTTTGTTATGCAAACTATAAATAGTTTATAGCATGTTTTTTAATCACTTATTTACGTTTCTACGCAATATTTGAGAAAAGTTACAGCAAAAATTGGCATGAAAAATGGAGAAAACTTGCAAAAAGTTGCATTATAAAATCCCTATAAATAGATTAAAACATCATAGTGCATAGATTCGAAGTATCTATAGGAAGCTGCCGGAGGCTGCAACAAAAGTTGCAAAAGTTATAAAAACTTGCTTTGCTGATGACTAAGAAAATGGTCAGCAAGTTTGTGACATACATAAATGGGCAGAAGATCCCCGTTTTTTTGAAGTTCATGCACAATATTTCATCAACAACTGATGATAATAATTACTTGACAAACGATACTGAATACCAAGATATAGCGACTAGTCACCTCGCGGCAAACTTGTTCAATGTTCACACGTAAATCGACTTGTCGTTACTGAGTGATACGGTAGGCTTCATCAACTGCCGACTATACCGCAAGTGAGAACTAAAGTGCATCTCCCCTTTCAAGGTATCTCATTGTTGCGAGCACGAAACGATATTAGTAAGCAGTTTATTACTTCGGATTAAATGAACTAAACCTTGACTACGACACTCACAATGCCAAGTTGAGACAACAGCAACATGGATGAAGAACGGTTCTCAGTGCGCGAAACAGGCAGACAGTCATTATAGTCCACCCCAGTAGGCCTACATTACGACGAATGATCATGATCATCAACACAGGAAGGTAATCACAAGAAAACTGAAGTCGGTACCGATTTAACAACATACATACAAAACTCATACCCCTGCTATATCCGTCGTTAGAAAACTTTGTTAAATCCTTGGACTCTTGAAATTTCGTAATTGCGGTAAATGATCGTGATTTGTCTCATTCATGACAATGCACCTGGGAGATGAAGGGGGTCGACTTGCCACTGCTCTAGCCAGATTGCAGCCAGAAAGGTAAATTTGAAAGTGAATATGTGCTGTTTCATCATGTTTAAGCAAAACGAGTGACGCTTCATATTTTCTCCACTTTATACCTAAAATCGAGACCAAAAGATGAGGTCGCGTCGAGAAACTGCAATAGCTAGGGAATAAACGTTTTGGAAAGGGTGAGGAAGCGATGACGAGCTACGACGAGTAGCATCAACACCACAGAGATCGCACGTGGGCTATATTGTATTTAAAAGCTTGTAGCTAAGCTCGAATAAGGAAACTTCCGAAGAAAATGGCCGCTGCCAAACTGTTTTCCCAATTTTATCTTTAATTTGAGCCATATCATATTTTGAGCGGAGTTCCGCACTATCAGACAGGCGGTAGTACCAGTAGGAATATAGGTCGCATCAACAGGTACATTACGGGTATTCAGTGCAACACATTTTGACGATATGCAAAAGTCCATAAGGAACATACGCTATGAGCTTTATATGGAAAGCAGTGATGATCATATTTTTTCAAAAATAGCATCCTGCAGGACCAACTTCCTCATTATCTCGAACCGTAAACATCGATTACTAGACAATATGCAAAGTTCGCGATTCATGAAGGCATTGAGTTTTATATAGGTGGTTGGGCGCTTGGGCAGCATGAAGAAAGAAATAATTTATCGTCGTAGCCTGTAAAGCGCACCGAGCGAGTGGTGACGAGCTCTGCACTCCGAATCCAATTTAGCGCATTATAGATAGCCCATGCGTAGCACTTCCTCGAGACCAGACATAATCACCAACAATATAGGTCCAGTCGTAGACTCGACGTATATGATGTATATCGCCCTGCTACTCATTCTTTCCAATGATATCGTAAATGGCGAAGGCTTTGATGATTGCCGTACCGGTAAATATTGGCATAATGCCTACGCAAAGGTTTGGGTGTTAATCGTTAGCGTGTTGCGTACATTCAGGTGAAAATGGTTCCGTGGAAATAGTGAATGTTACTACAGCTGTAATTATATCGAGGGCAAATCAGACCAACGCGAGTGCGTATTTGACATACGAGTATGAGTGGGATATCGTAAATAAGGAAGGTGAGTGTCACATTTCGATCAGCTTGCCGTGTATCTATACATTTATTAAGGCCCTATATACAGCCATTGCAAAACGCAAACTGGCATGAACTTATATCAAATATTTTCTACCGCTGATCTCCCGATGATAGATATGAAGACACGGTAAGGGTTCGTACGAGTGAATAATTGCCTTAATAATAATTGCCTATAATACAGAGTGGTTGGAAAATGCCTCACTACTGTAACAACAATGGGTCACGTTTTGGAGTTCAACTCCAGAATCCCCTTTTAAGTTCGTGGAGGAGGGGTTTTTAAAAGGCTCCTCATCGCCATCCAATACTCAATTCTTACGCGGTGCCGTACAAAAGCCTAGAAAGAAAGAACGTGAGCATCTGGTCGCATGGAAGATTATTATCAATCTTGTGTAAAATGACCATAAAGATGTCGATACACCATGCAGCCTACTATACAGCAACAACAACAACAATAACAACAACAACAACAACAATAACGATAATAATATCACCATGGACACAGCCAAAATTCTGATTCTTTAATGATTTCCAGGCATGCAGTCACGTCGTCACGTCATTGCAAGTATGAAGTTGACCTTGTACTAATCCAGAGGCTCGTGTAGTATTTTAATTGATGAAGATTGCAAGTTTGCTACTAAATATGGTGATACTCTGGTTCTACTTGTCATTCGGGCTTCACCGTGGAGGGCAGGGGTGGGGCAAACTACGGCCCGCGGACCGCATGCAGCCCGCAACGCCGTTCTGTACGGCCCGGGAGATATATTGATGAAATGCGTACTAAAAATCGAATTCATGCAGCGACTTGATTACACGTTTCTTAGTATATTTCACCATGATACTTCTAAAGGCAGTGGTTCTCAAACTGGGGGTGCGCCCCCCGTGGGGGCGTGAAACCATCTGAAGGGGGACTAGAAGCTGAGCTCAATTGAAAAGTTTTTTCGCGCTCTGCGCGATTTCCTTACAATTCATAATTTTTGCTCTGCATTTAGTCTGAATTTCATATTAAAAAATCTATCATCCGCAGTCATAACCTCACATGCCATTAAACTATCCGTAAGGTTTGCCAGCATCCTGGTTACGTTTTGTGATATAACGATAAGGGGGGCGCGAAATCTTTCACCAGCATAAGGGGGACGTGTCTTGAAAAGTTTGAGAACCCCTGTTCTATGGTAAATACTTCTTATATTTTTTTTATGTTTAATTGCTGACGCGACAGCCCGATCTCAAGGCCCATCAAGGTTTCAATTGCTAAACATCACAGAAATCGTAAACGAGATTGACATAATTCGGATAACGAGTGTGATTTCAGATTGGCCACTCCAATTTTAATTATTTCAGTGATGTGCTAATAAAAAACAAAACGATTCGCGCGTGTCTTAGGTAGATTTGTTCTCTGTATGCGTAGAATTAGGGTATTTATATTTTATCTACACATAGTAGAGGCGTGTTTGAAGCTAACATGGTTATGAAGCTGTCAGCATTGTGTGTCCTGGAACAGAACCAAACATGGAATTAGTAAATCTATGAACAGATCGCTGCTCACAGATTTAAATTTCAACCCTGTTCTAAGAATCGGGACAACCGACTTTCATCTCTAGTTTTGAAAAATTAGTTATTGAGGTCGACCATTCTATGAAATCTTGCCACTGTTTCTGACGCTATATATATAGTCAAATACCAATATTGCATTTTGGTTTATAATCCCAATATATATATAATCAAATAACAATATTGCATTTTGGTTTATAATCCCAATTTTATATAGTGCGGCCCGCAAATGGATTCAGATGTTGAATGCGGCCCGCGAACTCAAAAGTTTGCCCATCCCTGGTGTAGGGGTTGACACAGCGGGCCAGTATTATGCACTATGGTTTGGCCAGTTTTCACGCAAGATGTCCTTCCTACCTCAACCCGAACTATTTGTCCGCGCTTGGTACAGGCGCTGAATAGAATTTTACTCGTTAGTAGCTTTGGTGTTGCAGTCGCCGATGGAACTTGAGCCACATCTGCATGCTTATAGAATGATGACACTAACGGAGAACTCTATATAGCTGTCGTCATTCATATGTTATGATTCATCATTTAATAACAGGGATACAATTCGATGGATTTTTGTACAAGTTGGAAGCCACAACATCTTTATACTCGGATTTGGAAGATTATGATTATGCAACGTAACCTTGAAGATGTTGTCGTCTGTCATTCGTTTATATCTTGGCAGAATATGAATTTTTCTACGCAGTGACGTAAGAACTTGCAATGTCACAAGCACAAACGAACTTTGGGCGACTTCAGAAAAGGGCACCTCCGTACGCTGCCAAATGCCATGTACACGATACTTTCCGGAATTCCCGTCAAAATGCCACGAGTCAGACTCCGTGTGTACTTTGAGAAACGAGAGAGGGTTCCGTCCTTTACATAAGGTGAGATTTCTGGTTTCTGACAATTAGAAGCACCAGTGGTGATGTGGAACGATCAGGCACCCTGCCCGAAGAAATATTTTATTTTATCATATCGGTCTGGCCTAGGATAGCGAGAATCTAGACCAGTGGTCCGTAAACAGGACTCACGAAGTCCAGGGGTACGCTGATTCAGTCTAAGCGGTTCAGCGGTGGTCAAGACACACCCCCAACACATATACTGTGTTTGGCCATCATTGACTGCAGGTCGCAATCAGTATGGTCGAATCGTTGCAATTCGCATCACGCTGTTGCGGGGCACTCTTTCAAGGTGAAGCCTTGCATTTCCGAACTGGTAGCAGGAAGATTTGTACCGCGCTGCATTGATTTGCAATTACTTTTCTTTGTGATAATCATGTTTTAATGATTTTATTCTTTTAACATGGTTATTGATTCACAATTCATTTTGTTAGATGATGCAAGACTACTGCACGTCGTTTCGATGCAGTCCTATTTTTTCATTCAATTTTGTGGTGTTTTGAATTGATAACAATGTCAGCAGTATTATCTAGCAAAGCATTAGATATGTAATGTGGGGGATATATATTTTTGTTATTCAACGTAACGGTTCGCCACCTCAGTAAAGGTTGAGGAGTATTTCATACCTGACTCTTTGACAAAATGCAAATGACTTGACGGGAGATCATTGCAACAATCTCTCGATTGAGAATCTATAGGGCACGCCGGAAGTATTAGGTATCGAGCTGTCGCACAGGCTTACTTTTTGCTGAAGGAACATCAATTATCCAGTAACATCACTTATACTGAACGCTCTACACTACGACAAGCAATCCAGTAGAGGTGAGAGCGTGGTCGCATAGAATGTGAGCGATAAAATCGAACAGTTATTGGTCTCATGGGTCAAGGCAAATAATAACCAAGGTATTGTTTAAGGGCCAAAGAACAGTTCTGGTGGCTGCAGATTTTGGTGAAAAGTATGTTTTTAAATTGTATGCATATCAACACTGGGCGATTATAAGCGAATATAAACACGATGAAATCACGATTTTCTGCAAGGATGAGTTGATTACTAAAAGAGGATTCGCGGAAACTGAAGCAAGCAAGCACTGCCGCAATGTGTCAACAGCGAGCAGTAAGTCGATGAGTGCCGCTACGAGTTTACGAGAAACTACAAGATATTGTTTTCAGATCCTACTTTGATTTCTGGTCCTGTGGCTAATTTTTACGGCGACAGTGTCCGTTACGATATGTCTTCAAATACAGCTGAAGCTATGTTTCGCTGGAATGAGCCATATGACATATCCCCAAGTTCCCCACCTATAAAGGAATATGCGGTTTCTGTCTCGCAGGGCCATTGCGAGATGTCATTCATCGTGAGTCTTTCAATATCATCACCTTCTAATTGCTACTTATAAATTGTAGCATATTCGGTTTTTGTCCATGCCGTTACTTCTATGTCATAAGGAAGTTCGTATATTCAGTGACTACTTGGCCTGCCTATTGCCCAAACCTGTTGCATTTTACTCTTACCCAGGGTTGTGTTTAAAACAAAAAATCAATTTAAAACAAACATGTTTGAAACAAGGCCATCATTTGAAACATGTTTTACTGTTTTTCTTCAAGCCACGACGTCACGAATATTCAATTGTGACATAATAGTGGATTGATATTCACAATTTAAAATATAAGGTTAATATAGCTCCTTTGACGAAATAGGCCTCCAACCGCTGTCATATACGGACCAAAAATATCTTTAACCAGGACTACATCGTCTTGCAGCATTTCCCTGTCGGCGGTCATTATCATTGGAACATTCAGTCAGTACCATTGATCTATATCTACCTACTACAGCTGTTGAACCGACTATTTCGAGGGTTCCAACTATCGCATATCGTATACGCGGCTATATCGGGTGGTAATCGCCATCCGAAGGGTCATACAACATGTGCTTGGAAAGGATTTACACAATTATGGCATAATTATAAAACATAAAAAACTGTTTTTTTAAAGGCCTTTTTTGAAAACACTGTTTAAAATATGTTTTAAACAAAGTGTTTTAAACAACCATTTGTTTTAAATGCAACCCTATCTATACCCAACACCATAAGCGTACTTAAAATTATTGTTGCGCAATCAAATACTGATTTGGAAAAACCGCACATAAAATTATGCTTAGTTATCAAAATCTGCAATTGAGTTTTCAAAATCACGCACCTGAATCATTAGCTCATACACATAGAGAAGCAGCCGATCTGACCAGTGACAAGAAGTTGGTGTTCTTCACTCTATGTGACCAGTCTCCTTTATGTGAACTTGGTCAGTGAGAACTAGCAGTAATAAATATTCCGTAACATAGTCTTGAAACCGTAATTATCGTTGATTCAAATATTACTCTTATTGGAACGAAGCGCATAATTTCAGTCGTTGAAAACACCCTCTCTCATTACTCGACCTGACTCAATAGGCCCTGCAATTAATACTCGATAGGGATTCGAGTTCGCGAATCATTATGCCACATACTTGTAATTATAGCAACCGTGTCATTCAGATTAGATTGTGAATTCCAAGCATTAATTTCCGAATATTTATGGGTGCCGTCTAGGAAGCCGCTGGCGGAGCGAACGACTCATACTTTAACGTGACGATCTCGGAAATACAAATTGGGCGCCCAAATACCATATTCGTAACGCCGACCAACCCTGAGGGTCAAAGGGGCGTGCTGTATGCCCATGAATTCACTATACCAGGTTTCAGTTATTTTTATATCATTGATTTACTCACTTCATTCTGAAGAGCTTTTTGGAGGTACAGAACTTCAATATACAATTGAATAGTGTATTCATATTGAAATGAACCCGTCAAAACGTCTGCAGGAACGCATAAACCAACATGTCCCCAGATTTATCAGAACACGTGCATCACGCTCAGTGAAAAGCTCACCCTCAACTCATCCGCTTAAGATTGATGCTGATCGATCAAAGGCCATTAATTCTGCCATCGGCAAACATCTGTTAGATAATCCGATTTGTGCGAATAATTATCGAGACGACCGATTTCGAATTGCTGGGCGGGGCCGTTCACAATTCCATTTGTGTGCCTTGGAGTCGACTTTTATCAAAATACACCAACCAAAACTCTGTCAACAAAAGGAGTTCGTGTACCACCTAAAATAGTACATTGAACGCTCTCTCATTCGAAATTTCATGCTGGTGACGTCATATTTTGTGATAGGATTGTTGATTGTTTCCAATTCTCTACTAGTTGCTGACGATTACCTCTGACGAGTATCAGCCGAAAATATTCGGGTTCATTTTAATATTGAATATACTATTCAATCACTTCATTCTGTGAAAGCCTCACATGATTTCGAACTATAACGCGGTAAGAAATATAATCCAATACCGGTAAACCCAAACTCCTGCGAACGATAATGTTGTCGTTCCGTATCTACAGAGATAAACGCATGTCGAGATCCATATCGGTATTGCCACTGGTTCGCCGATTGCGTGGATCACGCGGGTGATAACGAAACAGTGGCAGAATGTAGCTGCAAACCGGGGTATGATGGCAATGGCATCAATTCCTCATTCAGTACGGGCGACGGATGCACAGATTTCGACGCCTGTATAGCGCTCCTTGAGGTAGCCGTATGCGATGATAATGCCAAATGTGTGGACAATCCTCCCCCATCAAAGACAGCAATGTGTGTTTGCGGGTATGATGGTGCGCTGCCACATGTAGATAAGAACATAAGGGATCATATACGTTCATTACAGGTCAGGGTTTTTTGGTGATGGCAAAAGAAAAGGATCTGGTTGTAGGAAAATTTCGTCGATTGTCCTTCCGGCGTTGGGTGTACCCATGGGTCTACTTTCACTGTTTACTATTTACTGCTGTGTGAAAAGACTGCGACACATAAAGACCGGGTATGGTATAAGTGTGAACTTTTAAACAGCTGTAAAGTACAGTAATCCCTGTAACCAAGACTTACATATATTGTGACAAGTTAAGAATTACTTATGCTGAAATATTTGAAGACGAAAAAAGTTTTCAAAATTCTTTGCATCGACGGGTACGAGGTACACTTGCCCCCTGGAATATGACGTACAAAATCAGAGCAATACTGCTGGAGTCTTTGGAGCTACGTACGAGCTTCGTCGAGATGCGATTGAACGAAAAGGTATTCATGAATAGCTTGTGTGATATGCGTGATATAAAGACTCTTCGTTTATTGCAGGAGTTTTAGGTCGCGGAAATTTCGGAGTCGTGTACAACGGTGCACTAAAGACAGAACGCGGGACCGTACCAGTTGCAATCAAAACTATGGCAGGTCGGCCACACTTTCTTCATTTGCAGTATACGTACATTACGTAAAGCATCGCTAACAACCAATTTATAAGTCCTTACATCAAATTATATTACGAACACAATGAGAAAAACCATAACATGATTGGCAGAATAATTAGGCTCGTGTGGACGCCCACACTCGCATTCACTGAAAAGGTGCAAACCTTGATTTTAGTCGCCGAGATCTCGTATATATGTATTATTAGGTATGAAATCGCGCCATACGAAATATGAGAACAGTTTCCTAATATGATAGGTCAGTAGATGTTATGCAAGAGCCAATTTATTGTCTCGTTTATAGGTCTGCAGCTGCACTCTGCACTCTGCATGCTTCATTGTAGCTGCAACTATGGAGTATGACGTTATAGATAGGCTAACCTCCGTAGGTTAGCTATATATAATGACATACTCTGTACTGCAACTGTCTCAATCTCGCCGAAGAAATTGTAGACCACGTTCGAATCGTGGACTCAATACTGCTGAACTAATCAATTTAGCAACCTAATGACTGTCACTGAGTTTCGGGGCTGCAAATTACATGACTATACCCTCTTCATTAGGCAGCTAATAGTTTTGCCAGGTTATACATAATTACAATACTCATAAATTGGTCATTTACCGCTTCGGGATGTAAAAGTATATGGCCTAAAATAGAAATTCAGTGTTGAAAGCAGTGATTGCGTCATTGATGACTGGCAAGATGCCGTTTTAATTGGTAGCGGAACGACTGAAACTTGCTACGCCAAAAAGTTTCACTGCCGCGTTACAGAATAAATCAACGTCAAACAGGATTCGGATCGAATGCGAAAATGCGACAGAGCAGCTTAATCCTATCTCATTTGCGTATGCTTACATTGTGGTGAGAAACGTGACGTATAGGTGTTATTTTAAGGAGACACAAACTTGATCTATCGATACCACCCGAAGATGACACTGGAATTATAGCCTCTTTTAACCTGCCATACGTTTGCAATCATTAAACATGAGATTGGTATGTGAGTTGCTGATATAAAAATTCATTGTGTGTTATGAAAATGCGATCAGAAGGACCGTGTCATCGTTCCCTAATTATGTGACCTCGAGTTTCTTGTCGCTGCAGACCAAAATTGTTTTCGGAATGTGGAATGATGAATATTGTATGTCAATTTGATAAAGTGGTCGGACGGTGTGGATGCGTTTATTAACATGCTGCCGACGTGATTTTCCCATAATGTTGATGATTTCCAAAGAAGTTCTCGGTTCCTAGCAAGTTTCTTTTTTTCGGACTCAAGATTAAGGAGGTTCGCATGCCAAACACTGACGCAAACTTATACTTATAGGTCTCGGCATCCATGTAGCCAAACGTACCCTTCATCCGAGCGTACTCATCAATAACAACAACACTAGTAACACATCTGGTTCACGTATGTATATACACGAGCAGATAATAGCGCGCACGGCTACGTAAAGGGAATCAGGGATTAATATCAAATAGTATATAGTTCGTCGATACGTTGACAGACTCGATAATCGTACGTCAGCCCGAATAAGACATTATCCGTTAGTTTACGTCATAGTAACGCTGCATAGAGCCGCTACGACGCAATGGTAGTCGCGGCCTGACCATAAGAACAGATTGAAGGAAACGAATGTGGAAACGCAGGGATCGATATTGTGCACAGCCGTAAAGCGGTTAGATAATATTTGCATTCATGTGTGCTTACTTTAGAACCGCGTAACCGCGAGACCGAAATGGAATTTTTGGCAGAGATCGCCCTGATCATAAGTATAGGAAAACACGAAAGTGTACTGGGTCTCATCGGATGCTGTACTTCTGGTCCTAATCCTCCATATCTCGTCACGCAGTACATGAAGTACGGTGATTTACTTCACTTCCTGTGGGACTGTCGAGAGGTTGGTACTGCAGACATTGTTTTCGCGCGCAAAAATTCAAATTTTTCAACAATTGCCCATTGAAATTAAGGAAAGCAACAGAGCTCGCCAACAAATTTACATATTCACGGAAGGGAATATTTACTATATCGCGATGCAAGTTGCGAGCGGTCTCGAGTACGTTACTGGATTGAGGATCATTCACGGCGACATCGCAGCTAGAAACATCCTCGTAGATCAGGTGACTTGATTCACGCGATCTCCCAACTATATGCCTACACTATACAGCGGGGTTTCTCAAACTTTTTTTAACTACTCAACCTTACTTCCTGAAAATAATGTTGCCTTCATAATAAGTAGATCATACTGGCTCTGTTAGAACTAATCAGAGATCTACAGTAGGCTAGGTTGTAACTTTCATTACTGCGGCAATAGAGTAGTGCGGAGCATGGACCGGAGCCGGATTGGATATCCGGCCGGAATTTTTCAGTTTTGGCCGGTGCCGGATCGGAGCTGAATCAGTAATTTTTCTGATACGGCCGGATCCGGATCAGTACATTTTCTTGACACGGCTAGAATCTTTATTGATGAGCATGACTTTTGTAACTGAATAACTATCAACCAACCAATCACACGCAAGTGACCGCCAAGCCAGTGCGGAAATAAACGTGCCATATTGATAAATTCACGGCACCACCTGACCGTGTAGGGCGGAGCATGGACCTGAGCCGGATTGGATATCCGGCCGGGCTTGTTCAGTTTTAGCCGGAGCCGGATCAGTACTTTTCCTGATACGGCCGGAGCCTGATCGGAGTCGGACCAGAGAATTTGTCGATCCGCTCCGCACTACAATAGAGACACATATATTCACTACAGTTAATGTGTATGAGGCGAAGAACGTTACACGGCAATGTAAAAGTATGGTGGTTTAAGCCTTAATTAACACTGCAATTGGTAAGCTTAAACATTATGTGAAAGCATGGCGGTTAAATACCCAATAAACTCTGCATTTATTCGGAAAGCTTAAATGTTTTTCTCGAATTTCAGCTAACCGGCAAAGTCGCTGCTGCTGAAAATTATCACAGCACCAGTAAAATTAACGTACTAGCGCACCCCCGAAAGCTCTCCCACATACCCAGCTTTAGAAACACTGCTATACAGGCATAAGCAGACTATTACAAATCTCTCATGGTGCAGGGACTGAAGTGCAAGATATCTGACTTTGGATTGGCGAATGACGTATACAGGTACGGGATGGTAAAAAACGCCAGAGAGAAGAAAGTGCCAATGAGGTGGACTAGCCCTGAACGGATGCAAGCCGGCATGGTACCCATCACATGGCGCAGCGACGTGTATGACAAAAACATAACTGATGATGCAATGAATCCATTACGCAGAATTCTTGGTTATTTTAGATGGTCTTTTGGTATATTATTATACGAGATGACCACGCTTGGAGCGAATCCGTTTTCTGAAATACCGATTCATAACTTGTTTGAAAAGCTTTCGTCTGGATACAGAATGGAGAGACCATCGTCCTGCAGTCCGTTCTTGTGAGTAAAATGCATATATTACTCCAATGAACAGTGTCAGACAAATACAATGCTATGAGGCATGGCCCTATTGAAGCATCTGATGACCTCAAGTCCCTTTAATAAGTCTTGGACACTAGGTCGTTAATCGACGGTTTGCTTCCACAGGTACGACATAATGACAAAATGCTGGGATTGGGTCCCCTCGAAAAGACCAACATTCAAAGAACTCAAGCAAATTATGCAAAATGCTAAAACGTACACAGGAGAGAATTACGAAGACATCATTTCGCCAGTTGTTACTTGACCACCTGACGAGCAGAATGGGTGCATTTTGATATGTACGTGAATATGCGATATGTTCGGGCAAGTTTTAACTTGGCACATTTTAGTGCACGATAGGACATGTCACACTACGTTGAAAATTTAAACTTAACAAAATGGAACCTTCAATACCATGTTTTTAAACCGAAGGTAGTTTCACGCATGACTGAGTTTGTATCATTCGAGTTTCAAATGGACAGAACTTTATCATGCGATATCGCAAGGAACTCATGGCATCGCAGTTCTTGGTGACGAAGACTTATCTACATGCTATATGTTTGAAACCTTCATTGCTTGTAAACGCGCTACGTGGTTTAGTGGCGGAAAGTGCATGTATAAGGGCCGGATTATAGCACTTATGTCAGCGAACCATGAATAAATCTCGAAAATTGAAGCCAATCGAAAGACACGAATGTAATTTTCCGATGCTAATTACCGATGAAATGTATTATACACTGTGGGGGTTGGTCCGCCGTTCCATTAAACACCAGGGGTTACCGCAGTGGTTCCCAACCTTTTTCCACCCACGTACCATTTCAAGGTTTTATGCAGTTCTCGCGTACCACCTACAAAAATTACGCGCGCCGAAGACAGTCCAAAAATGTTTTCACCATGTTGAGCTACCGAAAGTGTTATTTTCTTGATCTTGTTTGAACAATAACTCATACGACGAGGTTGCAATATGAATTCAGTATATTACCAGTAGAATAACTTAAAGGGAGCGACACGATCCAGAGTACAGATAAACGAAAGACCAGCAGACAACAGAACACAGGGTATAAATACGAAGCACGACACACGAGGAAATA
>ATSW01006174.1:0-15105 GCA_000444245.1 Botryllus schlosseri
GAGCACATAGTACAGTAGTATAGTAGCAAAGTAGCATAGTATACATATGGTATATGTTACGCCAAGTTTGAATACGCATTCCAGTTGTTGAGTCTTTTACATTTTTGACAAATTTCCCCGAAACTTGATTGAAAATAACAATAAAACATTGACCAGGACATCAGTTTATTTCAAGGTAGGTTGCACTGAGACTAATCCTAATGCTGGTAGTGACTGCAGAGAGCACGGCGTCGTTCTGTCCTGCCATGCTAAATTTGATCAGTTTTGGAATTGAATTAAATTGTGCTGATTTAGGGTAGCCTATAATTGAGGGCGAAACCGGGCAACCTAAACTGTCTTAGGCCAAGTGCGGGCAACTTCTCCAGTCGCTGGGCCGGATATCGGAAAATTATGTATGCCTACTGGGCGGACCTGATTGCTAAATCGATACATTATTCGCCTATTTATCCACATATACAAGGAATAAATCATATTTAATGAATGTATTTTAACGGCAGCAATGTCAATTCAAAGCCATTTCTCGCCGATAATGACGAGGACAATGTGGATTTGAGAACAGCATTGTCATACTGGCGGCGCTATGTATGCTATGCTTCTCTCTGATCAAATAACACACTGACCAATCCTTAATTAAGATTTCAAGGCGTTCGATCAGCGCGGTACCCCAAATTTACCAAGATATCAATTCATTAGAGTTGAGTAAATCGTAAATGCCGATAATGCAAGTCTTCTCGCTTCGACGAACTTATAGGCCTACGCGCAAGCTCAACTCTCGCACGCTGCGCACACTCGTATATAATAACATACAGTCACTAAAATTTCACGTAGTAAGCAAGCAGTGGGAAATCTTGGCAGACTGGGGCCACGGGCCACATTATCATCTGAGACGGGAAACTGTCCGTGGGTCGAGCCATCACTAAAAATCTCTCAAATTTCTCGCTGGTCTTTTGTGTGCTCTAGCAGTACAATTATCGCAATTTCAAAACCAAATAACACTTGCGACGCCTGAAACCTATACCCGTATTTCCCTGTCCAGTAATGTAGAAATCAGTCACGGTACGTTCGTCAAACAGTGGTATTCATCTTACACAAAAATAGAAAGAAAAGTATATCGGCAGTTTCAAAATCAGACTCAAGTCGTCAGCGCGTCTGCGCGTCGACTTCTATGTAGCGACGAAGCTGCTGCGCTCAAATTACCGGCTCGCATTCTCGCTTGCCGTATCTGGCTAGATTCAAGCTGCTGCCAACGATTCGCCTCTTGCACCTTCCTTTCTCTAAACGAAACGGATATCGAATCATGAACAATTTGTGCGGCAGGTAAATCGCACCATGGTGTCGCAGTAGGACACCGTGATCGTATATTGGATATCAATCGTCGGAGATATTTGGTCTTGGTGATGAAATAATGCTATAAACAAAATATATAATTGTTTCTCAACCGCATTTTCGTGAGTCAGTCTCAGGGATTCCGTTCACTGTAAATCCATGGGTGAGAAAATAGGTGTATTTATCAAATTGCAACCATATAGTGTGGGGTATAAGTCAGGTTAAGTCACTTTTAGGTATCAAATTGTGCATTCACACCTCTTGCGATGGGTGTTACTGAGTTGAACACACCAATCCTTAAGGAGAAGTTCGAAATCGAAAACCCGTTCTTCTGAAATGCTGATTGAATCTCCAATCTTTGTTAGCTAATTTCCAATTAAGCAATTGGTATCGCGCTGTTGCGGCTCGACCGAACAATACGATGGCACATTCTAAGGTGAAGCGTCGCATTTCAAACTGGTCTCCGAGAGGAAAAAGCCGAAGGCAAACTGATTTGAAATAAATATTCATTATCATGTTTTCGTTTTGGGTGAAGATCATACTTCATGGTTCTTTAAACACTCTTTTGATGCACAGTTAATTTTGTACACCAGTAATCTATAGTAAGTATTAGATGTGTAGTTAGATATGTAATGTGGTAGACTAATGTTTACATGACTCGGCGAAAATTTGGGATTTCCGAAGGCTTTCAGATTAACGTATGGGTTCCCCGGGTTAGTAAAGGTTAAGAAACACTGGATTAGATCATCAGTAAATTCCTTTACGCCAGGTCCTACCCGCTCATCATCAATCATCTGTAATCAGCGGCAACGCGATATCTCGGATTTTAGTCATGTATACCAGCCTAAGGTAGACTTCTACGTTTCGGGCGATATATTGCATTGCTGCACGCACGACATGCAGAACGCTGTTACAATCTAGCGAACCCAACTCTTGCGCGCCGGAATGCAGCTTTGTGAAATACTGTCCCGTGAAACAATGGGTATCTGTTGCCTATGATTCAGTATGACCATAACTGTTATGAGCGATTATGTCAACAACTTGGTGTAGCGGCTTCCTTCGAGCCGCTATGTCATTGGAATTTCCGTGGATAATCATCTTCGCAATGCAGTTATGGCTTGTTATCATCACACGCATGGAAAATGACATTACGAAAATGATGCCGTGATAATTCGATTGTTAATCTGAAGTTTTCGACGAAGTCTGGCGCAGAGCCAAGCCGTTTGCAAAAAAGTAGACATTTCCCCTGGCAAAGACCAACGGGCCCTGATCCGACACGACATATGCTTGTCAGCGACATACTATTTCCTGCACTATCGAGCGTTCGTTATGTACGGGTATCGGGAAAGTCGGATGCCGAGAACCACGAAAAGGTATTGATCAGGTGTGAACAAAGTAGCCAGGGTTGCTACTCAAGTAGGTATAGATGTGCCGACGTAAATTGCTACTCAAATACAAGTAGAAGTAGAAATTTACGAGACCTCTCAAACCTACTTTCATATGGGGAAATAGCGTAGTGGTGAGCTTCGACGCCACTTACGCTGGCGTTGGTTCAATTCCCGCCGTCGGAGATTTGGCTTTGGAGTCCTCTTACCCCGCACCTCCGTTAGTTCGGGTGCAAAAAAAATCCAAAGAAAGACACGACGAATAACGTGAAATGATGAATACTAAGTAAGTAGTATTACCGAACAAAAAGTTCAATAGAAGTGAAAAGAGTCCAAAATCCTATCTCCGCGGCCATGACTAATTAGTAGGACTATTTCTGGCTGACACTCGTCAGTTGTAACCATCAGCAACTATAGTAGAGAATTGGAAAGAGAATTGTTTGTATCACCAAATATGACGTAACCGGCATGAAATAACGGAATAATCAGGGCGAAGAGATCGCTTAAGCCAGTGGTTACCAACGTGGGCGATATCGCCCCCCAGGAAGCGATTTGGCGGTCTAGGGGGGCGAAAATGACGAAGGGGGCGATAGGGGGGCGAAAATGGACAAAGGGGGCGGCCGGGGGAAAAAATAGCGAAGGGGGCGATAGAGGGCCGATGACGCGTCAAAACGGCTGACCTTTTTTTTTAGTCAACCCATGGAAATTTAGATGCAAGAGGGTCAAATCCGACATCGAGCCAAAAAGTTGACCTTTTTTTTGAGTCAACCCGCCGGTGATTACAGTTCGTATGCCCATTTTGGGGGGCGATGAACGGTGTTGAGCTTGAAAAGGGGGCGATGGGTCGAAAAAGGTTGGGAACCACTGGCTTAAGCTCAATGTACTATTTGTAGATGGTATACACAAACTCCTTCCGTTGGCACAAACTAGGTTGGCGCATTCTGATAAAAGTCGACTGCAAGACACATAAATAAAAGTGTGAACGGCCTCTCCTGACGACGTGAAATCTGTCGTCTCGATAATTTTGGCCCAAACCGAATGGTATTCTATATCGCAAACAAACTTCCACCCACCTAGCAAGCCCTCTCGTCCGCGCTGCAGACGAAGGCGTCGGCTTCACTTCCAATTCTTTCGCCAATTTCGACTTCTCCGCTTTTTTCTGCTCAAGCAAGTCGCGAAGTCTCGCCAGATTTTCGTCGTTCTCTATCTCGTTCCTTCTGCGTCTTTGCAATTCCGCTTCCTTTTGAGCTCTGAAAGGGAATTGAGCAATGAGCAGTGTTCAAAACCGAGCATGCGCAGCTGACACTGTGGAGCCAGTAGAGCTGTTTGGTAACGAAGCACTTTTACCAGTGGGGAGATAGAGCAGCGGTCGGTACCATACATGCAGGCGGAACAGGTTCAAGTCCCGACGTTGGAGGTTATTCTGGGCTCCTCGTCCCCCGTGTCGCTGTTCTTACGGCGACAAAAAAAATCCCAGAAAAAAGACCCGATAAAGAAAGAAAAGAGCAAGTAATACCTTCTAAAACAGGGACGGGCAACATACCGTCCGCGGTCTCAGTATGCAGCAATTCTTCACTACTTGGTCACCACGTCAAATTATAGTGACTGCATGTTTTTCGTTCTTTTTTTCGGACAGCAAATAATAGTGATTTTAGTTATTCTTTAGTTCTTTGTTTTCTTTGTGTGTGTCATGTTCCCAGAGTTCAAAGACTTTGATCGACCGCATATTCACGTCTCATTGACTTTAACAGCTATTGAAATACATTACATTAATAAATTCATAGAATACTGTTTTGGTTTCTATGCTTCAAATTAAAAATTTACATTAAATACGATTAATTCTTGTATATAGGTGGATAAATACACGTTCAATGTACCAATTCAGGACTTTAGCCCGCCAAGTATGCTCTATTTCCCTATATCCGTCCCGCCGGCTGGAGAAGTTGCCTGTCTCTGTTCTAAAAGGACCGACGAAGTAATATATAATAATATATGAAATAGCATCGGGCACTAGGTCGAGGTTGATGCCAGTTTAAGAGACTTCGGCATCCCCCTATGTCCGTTCATTGCATCGCATTGTGTGTCTTGTATATCGCATTGTACATTGTGTGGGCGACTTGGGCAGATGATATTTATTAAACTCTTGGAGGTACAGAACTTCAGAATAAAATTGAATAATATATTATTATTGAAATAAAACCGGATATTTTCGTCCCGGGGTAATTGTCAGCAACTAGTAGAGAATTGAAATCAACAAATATGACGTCACCAGCAAGAAAATTCGATGCCATGCAGTTCACGTTTTAAAGCACAAAGTAGTGTTGAGGTATATTTGCGTCCCCCTTGTCAGGGAAATTGTCATAACAATTGGGCAAAATAGTGTCTGTATCACGGTAACTGAATTTATTTTCGAAAAATACCACCTATTTATGGAATCATTCGTCACTCTGCATTGGTCGTGAATATGCGCATTACATTTCGAAAGTTGTCATCTCCGAGTAACTGCTATGTCTCGGAAATTGCTACTTGTACTTAAGTAGGAATTACGCAGTTACTTATACTTCCATTTGAGTGTCAATGCTGCGTACTTCGGCCACTTTCGTATCCATCCTAAAGTCTTGGTAGTCAAAAAAAAAGTTCACCGCTCACTTCATAGCAGCAGCTTTGGTCATTTCCGTCCGGTGAACCGATATCAGAGCGAGTTGTTCCATGAGCCTGTCGTTTTTCGCCTGCTTCTCCTGGATGTTCGTGTCCCTCTTCTGTTCCTCCACGGCCTTACGCTGCTCCTTCACCAGGCACAGGCGTTCCCGTAGCTCCACGATGGACATCTCGGAGAGGAGAGCGTGACCGGCAGTCGAGGATAGGTCGACGAACTTGTTTCTGACGAGAGGAATGTCAAGAGACTGTTGGAGACGTACGGCACTTCGATATGTAATTGTATAATATTTCATATCGAAATAAACTGAATATTTTCTGATGACTCTCGTCAGGGGCAATCGTCGGCAACTAGCCAATTCCGTACCAGAGCCGAAAATAGTCGGGTTCATTTCCATATGAATATATTATTTGAGTGGAAATTCACAACAGATGGTGATTAACGAAGCACTTCTACGTTTTTGGGGAAGGTTATCTCTATTCGCACGACTTAGTCAATGGGTTATGTTGATACGTATATACTTGCACAGCTATAGTTGAACAGTTTCTGAGGCTAAAATCCTAACTTTTTATAGTAGATTTGAAGGTAGAAAATAGTTTTGGTATAAGTCTATACTTTTTCGGAGTACTAAAGGCTACTTGTACTGCTTCATCAATGGGTTATGTTTTTAGGTTATACTTCAACTCCTATTTGAGCAGTTTTTTTTTTGTGCAACACTACTTACGTTTTACAATTGGATTTTGAAAAAGTAGTAATCAGTTTTGGGATCAGAGTGAAATTGCCATCGTGAAATATCTCATATATCACAGTAAATGAGTATATTTATAAAGATTCTATCTATTTGCAGTGTCGTTAGTAATTTTGAGTTAGTTGCTAAGATAGGCTTACCATATTTTGGAAATGTAAAAAGAGGACACTTTTTCGGAATTTCAGACATGCAAAAACTGGAGAAGAATTCTCAAAAACCGGTAAATTTTTCCCACTTCGTGATCGGTTGACTAAAAAAAAAAGGTCATCACTTCCGCTCAGAGCTCAAAATAACGTTTTTCTCTACACATTACCAGGTGGATGACTAAAAAAATAAATAAAAAAAAGGTCTTCTTTTCGCTCAGAGCTAAAATCACCGCTTTTCCCTCCGAAATACCCGCCGGAGCTTCACTTCTGCGATAATTTGAGGCATATCACTCGCAATTTCCTCTAAATCTGACCTAAATTTTCAAAAAAGAGGACAAATCCTCTTAAAAGAGGACGTATGGTAAGCCTATGCTAAGATAAATCTTAAGATAAGATAAACTTAATCTAAGATAAAGAGCTAAAATGTATATGACTCCTCGAACAAATATATTTGGTGAAACTACTTACTTGAGTACTTTTCAGTACTTTAAAATTTTATAGTAGTAGTTTTGATGCGTGTTTGAAAGAGTTTGTAGTGCTACTTCTACATGTAATTTATAGGAGATGCACAGCCCTACTTCTACTGCTACTTTTACCACCTCTGAATTTCATATGTGATACAACTACAGATTCTCTTGCTTCACTACGTAGCTAAAACGCACCTATTAACCGGGATGGACTCCATTGCACGGATTTCCTGAATCAGTTCGATTTTTCTTCTCATTTCCAACTCGGCGTCTTCCAAGGCCTGCCTCATGAGATCGCGACTCTCGGCGTTGACTTCTTGCACTGAACAAGGCAAAGTAACTTTGATGTAATGTCAGCTCTGGGACTTCATGCGTACAAGGCTGATACGAGTCATTTGCCCCTGGAGTCGGAGCCAAGAGTCACCTCAGTTTACGAATTCAACTAAGGGAAGCTGCATAAAAATGTAAACAATACACACAGGTCAGCTATATTGCTGGGAGATATCGGAGTCAGATTCTTTACAATTTCTTGGAAGCGGAGCTGATCAATAACAAAATACTTCAGTGTCTGTGGCAAAACTACTTAATTTTTATTATTTGGATTTTGTGAAGTAGAAAGTAGTTTTGAGATGTGCTTGCAGCACTTTATGAGTAAAATCGTCATGACGGACGTGCGGAACAGCAATTGTATCATAGCAACCTTATACATATCCGAAAATAGCATCTCTTAATAGTGTAATTTGTCATTTTGTGCTAGGCATGAAGATACACCCTGCAGTTAACAGCTAAAAGTATGTGACTCCGTAACCTTATCCATGGACGTATAGAGTACTATATATCTCTGACTACTTTTAGAAACTACATCCTCGAGTATTTTTTATACCTTTATTATCTATTTCCCTTGAAGTAGTTTTGACACATCTTGGAAATCGTTAGTTCTACTTGTTATTGAACAGCTTCTTGGAGGTACAGAACTTCAACATACAATTTAATGGTTTATTCATATTGAAATGAACCCGAATATTTTCGGCTGGCACTTGTCAAGGGTAATCGTCACCAACTAGTAGAGAATTCAAAAGAACATCGTATATCAACATTCGTATCACAAAATATGACGTCACCAGCATGAAATTTCGAATACTAGAGCCTTGAATGCACTATTTTTAGATGGTACATTAACTCTTAGTTGTATTTGAGTAGAAATTTACGACGTTACTTTAAGCTTTACTTGATTACCAATGCTGTCTACTTTTACCACCTCTTCCAGGAAGTCCGTTTGAAGGAGTCGTTATTTAATCGTGTGATAATAGATAGCATACTTGGATGCAGGAAAGCAATCAGATTGTACCTAATTTCCTTTTGTATGCCACAAGCTTTTCTTTAGCGAGTTTGGCATTTTCGTGTCCGTCCATTATTTCCTTCACCAGACTTTTCATCTGTTCTTCCTCCTCGATCCGAAGGGTCAGGAATTCTTCCATCATTTCCGCCGTTTCTACTTTCATCTCGAGAACCTTACAACAAAATAGGAATAGGACGTTGTATATTTTTGTGCTTGACTTTTTTGGGGGGCTTGATCGAGCCCACGACCTATGGACCAAGGAGCCAGACCCTTCACTATTATGCTATCTTGTCGGTAGAACAAAAGAATTCTATTTACTTTGAATTCATGTTCAAGGATGGTTGGAATGCAGCTGTAAATTATACGTTACACAGATACCAAAGTACTGAAATATGTACAGCTGTATAGGGCTTACACAGTTGGGAGATACTCCACTAAATAGGTGGCCCATAATGCAGTACTACTTTTTCGGAGTTTTGCTTACTTGCTCTCTACTTATTCAAGTGGTTATGTTTTTAGACTACTTGCACTTCTACTTGAATAGTTTTTAGGCTAAATGATTAAATTTTTACATATTGTAATTTTAAAAGTAGAAAGTAGTTTTGTGATGAGTTTGCATCACTTTAATGACTAGAATTGAGCGAGCGAGAGAGAAATATTTATGGATTCGCCCAACCATCAAGAAAATAACATTGACATATGAAATAATAACAAGAAACTTGACGGTGTAGGACAGGGTATAATCGATATGACTCTGAGTAGGGTTAACTGGTCTGATCACACCCTGCATCCAACAATTACAGATATTCTTTATAAATATTGCAGTTGGTCGGTATTATTAAATTCAGCATAGCATAAAATAAATAATAACAATACCAACATGAAAAATTGGGGTGGGACAAGTGGAGTCATTAATAGGAGATGAGGTGTACTAATAATTCTTTTTTAAACGATTGATATGGAAGGTCTCGTATAGATGTAGGTATCGAATTCCAAAAAACAGAACCGGCGAAGTCGATTGATTTCTTTGTGAGGTTACTGATGGGCGGGCGTATATGGATGTTGCACTTGGAAGAAAGTCTGTTATTGTGGAAGTGCACACTGGACACTTCGAGCAAGCACGAAGAAATGATCGAAGACAGGAGGCAAGTCATTCGAAGTCATAAGTCATAAGAACCCCATGAAAGAGTGCCTGCATCTCAGTAACTGAATATATTTCCAAATATTCTGCCTATCACTACTTCATTAGTTATTTTGCGATAGTCGCGAAGATAAATTTTGTTTTTTCGAAAGTAGCCACCTCCCATTAGCTATTAAAGGTATGCGGCCTCTCGACCAAACCTTTTTTTGAAGCTACTTACTTATTAGCTGCCCATACGTTTCATTTTCTACTTCCACTTGTAGTAGTCTTAACATATCATGGAAATTGCTACTTCTACTTAGCCACTCATGTAGCCACACTGACCAGTGACAGGTCTGACTACTGCTGCTCCACTATGTGATAGACAATAAAACAGTACGAAGGAGAATAGTAGTGTAGCATGACTACGTTTCCGGCACATTGTGGATTTTAACATGACAGAATACACTTTAGACACGATGGTGCACATTGCACAGACATACCTTTTGTTGATTCTCCTTAGCCCGTCTTTGCCTTGCGATGATTGCTTCCTCCCGACTCAGTTTTCCTTCCACTCTCTTCCGTTCCGAGTCGGTCTCCTTACGCATCCTGTCTTCGCTGAGTTTCTTCTGCTGCCAGGCGTCGAATTCCGACCCGTCCTTTGCTCCCGCCAATAATTTTTCCAATCTAATCATGACGAATAAAGTGCCGGAAGAGCGATTAAACATAGCACTTTACGGGACCATTAAAAAAACGGTGCATATTAAGAAGCCAGACCGTAAAGAATGGCAAGAGACAAAAAGACGCTGTTATCGAAATCATTAACATCAGTCAAGGTGTTTGTAAAGCCCAATATTTCCAAAATAAATAAGAATAGGACTATAGGAATAAGAGGTTGTATATCTTTGTCCTCGATGTTTTTGCGGCATATGCACCGACTCATGATATGTATATACACGATTTGTACATACTGCGCAGTGCGCATGCATACCATGAGTGCATGATGTGCATATACTGCTGAACAAGTGCACAAATAGCCTTGTAAGGCTTTCCAAGTTTTGCACGGCCCCTCCATGCTATCCCAGAAATTGTGAGCACCAAGCGGGGAAGCCACAGGTACCAGTTTTTCCATAAATGGAATAATTTCATGCAGTGATGCAGCGATATCGAGACTGCATGAAACAGCTCTACGAGTATCACTAAAATAAAAATCTCCAAACTAAATGTCTACAGAAAAACCACTCACTTTTCTAACTGTTCACCTTCTTTTTTACGAAAGATGGCCCCTTCCCTTAGTATTGCAGCAGCGTTCATTCTTGTAGGACGGCTCTGTTTCTAACAAAGTCAATTGCATATGAAAACATATAAACATATAACATAAAATAAGATGCCAATATTTACTACGCTTTTCGGTATCGGTCGAGCGTGTCGTTGGTTGAAATTCAGTTTTGATTCTTCGTCCATTTTTATTTTCTCCAGAATCGTCTGAAGGGAAACATGGTGTGGTATATACATCATACTTCCGAAGTTTTGAGAAAAAATAATGCTTATCAACAGTAAATTACTGCTACAGGAATCCATATGGCATATATTTTCCAATATTTCACAATACTTTACCATAGCTTTAGCCGATTTCTCAGCATTAGCGCAATTGAATTGGTCTGCTTCCGTCTCGAGAAGAAATTCTTCTGCCCTCAAACGATTTTCTTCCCTCAATCTTGCCAATTCGTCAAATTCTTTAGGCTCTCTGAATTAATGCAAACCATATCACACAATAGGTAGATGGATGGTAGAACAAATTACTTCATAAATCAACAGTCAAAATGCACAATGATACACCATCTTATAGAATTTATCAATGGTAACATTCAATTTTGATGTGCTCAGTCGCAAAAAGAGGGCATTTACGATAACTATTATATATTAGATGTCCTTCATAGACACCGGCCTAAATAGACGCCACTCATGTGCATTATCATATACAAAGCTTGAATCATTAAACAGGTCACCGTGATTGACTGCTAATTGATAATTGTATTCGGTGGTGACTCAATAACTGAAAACTATCACATGCCACAGTTGTGGGTACTGTAAATGGATACGGTATGTTAATTTTGAAGTGTAGATAAGAAATTAACGATCTGCAAACAACTCACTTGTAAATGTGATCGGGAACAGGTTTGTGTCGCTTCAACTTCGGGATTTTGTCGGGAATAGGCACAACTTTCGGTTTTGGTTGAGTTATGTTGAACGGACGCGGATCGGTCACAGGAATTGCGGGCTTCTTCAAAGAGATTTTATTATCGACAATGTCTTTCAAATGGTTGACTAATTTGTCCAACTGCGGTTTCCATCTGAAAAGCGGAAGTAGCGATAGGAAAAGAAAAGCAAGTACTGAAAATTATGCAAACCTTAGTAAAGGCATCATAACTTGTTCCTGTACGAACTGGCTGTCATATTCTTTGCACCATTCACTATATATCCAAGTGTCGAGATTTCCTTCCGAAAGAAAGAATCTCAAAAACCTGAAACAATATTCATCTATTTAAAAGTGTACGGAAGATGTGATGGTCCTAGTCGTGATAACGTAAACAATAAACATACACAAAACTCTGAAACAGTGAAAAAAAGTTTTGTAGGACGAAAATTCCTGTATTCAGTTTAACATATAAAATGCTGATACTTGCTTTGAAATGCATAGTTCGAGTCCTATTTTACTGTCTCAAAAAGATTGGTCATTCAAACTGATTGTTGAAATAATAAATATGTTATAGTACATAGTATATATTATATCACATCACATTATATTTAATAGAACTACTAAACAAATCAAATTTAGGACTATCCAACAACTGATAGTTTACGATTCTCCATTAATGTCAACTACAAAAGTATAGTTCTGTTTACCTGTGCATCTTATTGATATCTTGCGATAAAACAAAATTTTTCATATGGGCCATTTTTAGTTCGTCCAGTCTGAATAATATCAAGTAACACACCACACAGAATAGATTGGAGTCTGAAGACAAGCAGTTCTTTCCTGCAACAAGACAAGAAGGTAGATGTAAATGTGGTGTTACGAATTGAGACAGAACTCTTCTAATTTCCCAAAGGAACTCGGACGGTATGATTGACACGCAGGCCTACTGCTACCGATGTATTGCCTACATCATTACATTTGCATAACATACAATTATCGTTCTATTTCATCTGGCCAATACACAATAGTAGTGATATCGCCAAAACAGCATTATCGGCCCACCATAGGCTCTCCTATTTTCTGCACGCCCAGTGGTGAAGAACTCCATATTATAGGTAGCCTATATATGCAGATGAGTTTTTTTCATGACTGGAGATTTATACAATGCTTCAGGGTTTACATGATGTCATTATGTTCTCACACAAAACTATGATATGGCGTAATGTAACTCAAGGATGGTGCAGTTATACTACATATAATGGTAAAATTACTGGGTGTTAGCCATCCATATTGCTATAACTTTCATGCAATTGATGTATCTTACCATCAAGAAGATAAAACCCGTCAACAATGACTTTGATGATCTTTCTGAACTCGAAACATCCTGAGAAAACTTCAATAATGAATGTATGATCATCATCACTTAATCCCTGTAACACAAAAGATATTTAGATGAATAAACAGAGTATATTATCGTACCAAAAGACCAACTAAAATTACGAAAACAACCTTTCTTCTTTTCATGAAATCTTTAATGAACTCTTCCACACTTTCATCTTCGGCACTAAAATCGTTCAGGGCGTCTATGCATACTTCGAAAAGGTTTTTGTACGATAGCATGTCGTATTCCGACTTGCAGATTGGATTACGCAATGAAATATCTGGCGGTGCACTTATGGCATGACCAAGACAGACAGACAACAGCCAAACAAGCCGTTGTCCGAAGCAACGAAATTATTTGCGAGGTGGCGCTAAACAGCTGATAACAGACGGTACATGGCTCGTCGTGCAGCGTAAATTTTCTAATAATCTAGGAAATCTTTTGATCGTTCAGTCGTACTCCATTTACGGTGATATGTTCTAAATATCTACTTACAAACGTGAAAATCGAAATACATCGCTTAGGCCTGGTGGTGTCAGATTTCAAAGACTACTCCAAATCGTTTCGAGACTTTCCTATGGTTTATTAGCAATTTTATCAGTTCTATACACCACGAAAATGCGATGTAATGAAAGATAGGAAGGTGTTGAAGCGACTTGGAGAAGTGTATGAAATCGGACACCCACCTTGGCCTAGGCGATGTAAAGAGGAGAGGAGGCATGTATAGTAGTAGCATTCATAGCATCGCAAACTTGTGGTGTATTAATCTGATGAAATTGCTAACAATAAAACTGAACTGAACCATTCCAATTTACAGCATAGCTTAAATTGAGCTGGTTTTCTCGAGGTAGCTTACCGAATTTTAAAATTTATGGTACCGGACCACGACTGACCTATCGATCTCGCCTTCCACGACAAGCCACCTCATTTCGTCGTTTGGTTTTTTCCATACTATCGTCTTTACTTTTCATTCCGTGTGCATGCCTCCTCTTTACATCGCCTAGGCCAAGTTGGGTTTCCGATTTCATTGACTACTCCAAGTCGCTTCGACAGTGTAATGGTTATGCGTCCGTCTTCTCGATCGGTAGGTCGTGGGATCGATTCCCCGGCCGGGTCATACCATAGACTCGAAAATTGGTATCCGCAGCTATCCTGCTAGGCGCTCAGCGATCACGGATAGCATGGAGGAGAAAAAAAACGGGGGCGCAGACTAGATGACCTCACGGCCGTATCGCAAATCCGTCGTTAAAGCATCTCTATGGTGCAGGCGAAAAAGAATATCATATCTTAATGGCTACTCCAAGTTGTTTCGACACCCTCCTATCTTTTCATTGTATTGCAGTCTTGTGATGTTTTGAAACGATAAAAATATTAATAAACCTGACTGACTGACTGACTCGCTTCGACACTTTCCTATCTTTCATTGTATCGCATTTTTGTGGTGTATTGAACTGATAAAATTGCTAATAAACCAACGATGATGATGATGTATAACCTGCTAGCCGGAATTATTGCTCAATTGTTTATATGAAATTAAACGATCACTGTGGAAAGATATTATAGTGTGAGTATTGACTACGATTGACACCGTTCAAATGATAATCCGACTGGATGTGATGACCGGATCTCTATGATTCATGGCTTGAGCACTTTTCCGTCATGGTCTATTAACCATCAATGCATTGGTGGCAACGGCTTCCAGGCTGGAATTTTGTTTCAAAGTGATGTTTCGGTTATGATTCGATCTGCCGTTATCTTTTCGAATGCGGCAGCTCGGATTTTGCGCGTAATTAATCATCACAAAGATGTAATTTGATAAATTTGTCTTCACTTTTTCAACACTGGTATTGTATAGTTTGAGATTACGGTGACAGACAAAAATGCTACATTCCTGGCTGGCATGCCTTTATTTGGGTCAAGTGTAGAATACGGCCATCGCGAGAAAGTGACCCCTTAATTTTACAAAAGAATAACAAAGTCAGACTTTCGCAGAACGATAGGTGTTGGGAGAATAAGCTTTTGAGTATGCGAAAACGATTTTTCCGAATTGACCGCAAAGCTACAAACGCACTTGGAATTTATAATGCACGTATGACTGATGTTTTTTATAAGTGCTCGCCAGCTTTTGAATGACTTCTTCATAGTTTACTGTTCAGCATCACTGGAACTGATGCCAATTTGACATGGGCGAAAAGTTGATCCTGATTGTGTAGCAGAGAATCACTATGTAGGTCATATTCAATCAATTCCAGTTTCTATCATGTTGATACTGAATATACATTCTTCTTCTCTGTCACTCCTAATTGGCAGACGGAGAGAGAATGGTAATGCTGAGAC
>ATSW01006178.1:0-11746 GCA_000444245.1 Botryllus schlosseri
TTGAAGTTCTGTGCCTCAAGGAGTGGCTACAATTGAACAATGAACATGCTCCATATTTGCTGTCTCGCGGGGCCAATTCTTTTTCCAAACCTCAACTTCTGATAGAAATGTGCTGGATAATACATGGATTTTTACATCATTCAGCTTTGCTTCGCGGCCGGTCATGGCCCCTGCTCCATAAGCCTTTGTAGAACTGTAAATATAGTCCACGAACCTCTAATATGAATCAAATGCATTAGGTAGATGCACCAAGACAAAGGTAGCCATTCACTTGAAAGCTGTTTCCACACCCGCGTTTAACAGGTCACGTTATTTGCATTTAGCAAGTAAAATCGCTGTCCATCCAACCCGAATGACAAAGATCAGTTGATCAAGGTACCCTAGATTCTAGAATGTTAACAGCCTCAATACACGAACGTCGAACATGATAGACTAAAGAGTCTCATGCACCGATCAAAAAGCCGCAGGTTGGCTAGCACTGTCATAGTCTATCAAATCTGAGTGATATGAATGTGTGATTGATGCAAATTTAATCAACATCGTTTCATGTGTTATCGATTTGTAGATCACAAATCCGTGGTATTAATATTTGGTATACCATACACAGCAAGCAATGCGCATCTGTTACTCGCAATCAAAACAGTGCGAAGGGGATACGATAATTGAACATGGAGTATTGGTTCTGTAACTTTGAATAAACTAAAATGTCAACCGTCAAGAGTTTCCACACTATCTGGAACTTCGTTTCGATAACAACGCAATCCGACGATAATGTTTTTATGCACTCTCGAAATATCTACTGCCGGCAGTAGTCATACGAAAGACTCAATAGGCCTCGGGCAATTTTCCAAACATGTTTCTCCAGTATTTCAGCTGCCAGACTTGTCGACGTGCGTGAATCGCATTTGCGTGGAATCGGTACATCAGTATAACGAGCGAATGGTTCAGAATATAGCGAGATTCACGGTAAAAGAAGAAAGATGCATTTATTATGGTTATTGCTATGGTTGTCCATGTCTAGATGTGAGTAAAACGGCTGTTAACTTACTTCTACTTCGATGAACATATTCCTAACCTATTTTCGATGGGCCTTGAAGGCTCCAGATCACAGCAGTGTCGAGACGTGGGAGGCAGTTTGTTTTGCCA
Source organism: Botryllus schlosseri (assembly GCA_000444245.1). NCBI lineage: Eukaryota > Metazoa > Chordata > Ascidiacea > Stolidobranchia > Styelidae > Botryllus > Botryllus schlosseri. Next base: position 1,147 of record ATSW01006178.1, read on the forward strand.
AGACGTTTTGCGGAGAAATGGGGGGTCATGCGATGGCATGAGATCCGAGGAATTAGCACAGTGCAGGAAGACTTGCGGGTGTAAAAATGCAGGTAAATATACATAATAGCATTATTCAGATGAATCGAAAATCAGTACGTAACAGTATTTTTCGTTGGCTCATTTTTGATGCCACTTTATACTTAATGAGTCCGTTTCTATGTTTCATTCCAAGTTCGAAAATCTACTTATTTTTCATATCGTCGATACTTTTTAATTTATTGCCCTCATTTTATTCTCACTTACGAATGAAAAATATACCTAGTTTTAAAAGTATTCGTGTAAAGTCCTTTAAACCAACTATATAGGAATCAAAAATTAAATTATGCCTTGATTGTTGTGATGACTCGAGTCCAACTCGAGTCACGATTTCTTTTTGACTCGACTTGACTCCAGCCATTTTTATCAAATGCGTAAAATGACTCGACTCGACTCGAGTCAATTTTTGCATTGACTCGACTTGTACTCGAGTCATTGTGCGTGACTCGAACCAAGTCATGTGACTCGAAACTAGGACGGCCAAGACAGACATTTCATTGTAACTTCGAAGAATAGTAAAGTTATCACATTGGTATTTCGTCTACCGGGCCTGATACTTTGAAAATATGGCCAGAAACTGTTGGGACTGAGGAAAATTTCTATATTATGAATGCGAGCCATTCTATGACTCAAGCAGCGTTGAAAAAATCGGGTTGAACCGGATTGAACTGAAAACTGAACAGTGACCACTGACCATGATGACTTGGACTCGGACTCGAGTCAAAACGCTATGACTCGGACTCGACCCTCTGCTAGCTGACTTGGACTCGGACTGTTATGTTCTTGATCTTGTTTGAACAATAACTCAATGCGACGAGGTTGCAATAAGAAATCAGTATATTATCAGCAGTATAACTTTAAGACAGGCGACACGATCCAGAGTTCAGTTAAATGAAAAGACCCCGAGACAACAGAACACAGGGTATAAATACAAGCATGACACACGAGGAAATAATGATTGGCTGAAATTACTAATCCTATAGAAAGAAAGAGTTCTACGACACCGAACGTAAATGCACGAACATAACACGGACTTGACTCTGTGGTGAATTGCAAATGATTCGACTTGACTCGAGTTAAAACAATAACACTGAGATTGACTTGGTTACAAGCAATGCTCCCTCTAAGCTGCGCACGTGCGCAAATGCGCAGTGCTGACACGGTCTCTGCGCACAGAAAATCTAAGTTGCGCACAAAAAAAATCCGACGTGATGACCTTATTTTTAGTTGTTACGCACTGTAGTCCAAGGGCCTGCGCAGTGAGTTGGTGAGTGTGCGCAGACTCGTCAACAATTCGAGGGAACATTGGTTACAACCCTGCCTAATACCAGCTTTTATATGGTATGTTACTTTCCAATTTTCGTGTAGACAAAATTAATGTCACACATATGACTTACTTTGAAAACTATTGGTTACTAAACCTGGTTTTGAACCATGAACCCATTTGACTGTGGTTGAGATTTTCAATTCAGCTGAAATATAGATATGTATTTTATTGCATCATTAGGCATCACAAAACGGTCTTAACAATATAGCTCTGCTGTTTGATGGCTGTTCTGTCGTATGCTATGCCAGAGTAATTGAACTTTTTGGGTGATCACAAAAGAGACTCTTTAAACATGCGATAATGCGATCGGGAGCTCCATTTTGATGAAACAAATTCTGCTGCACTCAGCGCTCAATAAATATATTTTGTCGGTGTATTTGGCTTGGGTCGCATGATGCAAATAAAACTATAATTTGGGTCACGGTCTAAAAGTTTTTTGAACCACTGCTTTAAATTAGAGGTAACTGAAATGCCAGTAATCAAGTTCAACATACTTGGGATCCGTGATCGGGGTGCTTTCGAAGTTAGTCGTAGCTAGTCATCCAGTCGCAATTGTGAATATTCAACATCACGGCAGCCATATGATTGTAAACGTAGAAATAGTGCACCAAAAGAAATTATTTTCAACTTGACTCAACTTTCTGCCAAATTTTGGATTCCGTATGAATTACTACGCAGCCCCACCAACGCCTATACTATATGAATGTGCCATGTGCGCCCAACACAATCCAAGTTGCGACTGAAAAGTAGGCTACTGTACTTTGTTCGTTCGCAGGACCACCACCATGGGCTTTACAAACCAGGCGTCGCCCTATTGTGACTGAAGCACCTCGTAACAAGTGAGTATGTTATTTTTCAAATAGTGATCTTTGTCTACATGTTTAAGTATACCGATGTACCCTCGAAAACAAGCCATATATTCATACACAAATGACACATTCATAATATTCAAGTATAGGAGAGCACGTTATATTTATTACATTTGCACGCATGCTAGCGGTACGTATAAATAAACCCTCTTTGCCTGGAATAAAGAGGTTACACCTGCTGGCTACAAGTCTTATGTATGTATCTAGCTCCAACCGCCAATTATTCCATGAAAATGTTTTAACAGCTCCTCACCAGTAGTCATTGCCATGCAGTAACCTACCAGGCCAGGGGCGGGCAACATACGGCCCGCGGGCCGGATCCGACCCGCGACGGGATTTTGAGCGGCCCGCGGACAGCTTCCAGTCTTACATGATGTGACCCGCTGCCCGAATTCACATGCATTTGCGTGCAAATGTTTTCGGCCATGAACATTATAACAAGGCAAAGCGGGGCTGGGGCTGGGCATAATGATTCGAGTACTCGAATCTGAATCGAGTATTAATTTTAATGATTCGAGTCGAGTAGTAAAAGGCGATTTTTTCGAATACTGAAATTATACGCTCCTCGCAACTGAAACTTAATTTACAAACGAGAATTATTGTTTTGTTACTATATTGTTTTGTTACTATTTTCTACTGACAAAGAAACCTTGTTTGGCTGTGTCGCAGCACACGAGACATAGTACTAAGGTACGAACGTTACTGGAAATAACACATTTCCGTAGTCATGGTCATCCCACAACAACAATTAATGTACAATGAAATAGGCATAGTCGAAAAAATACTGTTTCGACGCGACACTCCAATCTAAATGAGTGCCCATTTAGCAGGCGTCGAATCCTGTCTGCTAAGCTGAATCTGCTCTTGGACTCGCTAGCCTTGCGTATCAGTCTTGTATTCCAACAGAATCAAGCAACCCAAATCGAAGATTAAACAATGTGAAATTCGGAATTGCTTTGAAAATACAAAGATGCTAATACAAGACAGTGATTCGAAATAGTGCTCGCTCGTCCGTTGCTCGATGGAATGGAGACCGGGACGACAGTAACGAGGGCAATTTATACACTAGCGAAAAGATAATTAACGAGTAATCAACCAATCAAAATCACTAAAAATCGTACAAATCAATTAGTAGAAACACGAAATACAAATAAGGACAGTTGAAGGACGAACTGATTCCTCTAAAAACGTTATCAAATAAAGGATAGAAAAAAAGATGCGCAATCGCAAGCAAATACCAAAGTATCTTTGATTTGGTGGATAACAGGCATTATGTTCTTTGTGGTGGCATAAAAGGTAGGCCTATGTTTTTGAACTTTGACATAGTACATTCTGTTGTGACGTTAAAACGAATGATACTCGACTCGGCTCGTGGCGTAATACGTGATTCAGAATCGAATCACTCAGGTACTCAATTTTGCCCATCCTTAGTCTTTACTAAGGGCTGCACGTCCAACATGCAGCCTGAGTTCAAAGAATTTGTTGACAGCTTTGATCGACCACAGATTAGGGATGGTGTGAACCTCTGAATGGTTCAGGTTCGTGTGAACGTGAACCTTTTTGAAAGGTTCTGTGTGAACGCGAACGTGAACCTCATGACGTCACGTGACGTCATATTGCTAATTCCAATCCTACGTTTCAGTGAAGTGATAGCCTATATTAATGTACAGATTGTACACGATGCCTAGCAACGACTCTGCCCACATAATGTCACAATGCTGAAGTACTTATTGACGTTTTAAACGTCGTCAGATGTATCAACTGGGGCAATCAAATAATATAATCATCCCATAAAATCATATCTTCCGTATCCGTCGCTTTGCCAACAATTTCGACGAGTAGGCCTACTTGCACGGGAATATAAGCTTATGCCCGGTCTAAGCCAGAGCAGACAATGTGTTCAGCGTCTGAGTATTGCTAAGTTGATATTGAGCAGAGTGTGAAATGGGTTTCAATTCTTGCTACCGATATTACTCCATTAACAAGCTATACAGCAGTAGCCAAAACCCCAACCGCACGAATTTGGATTTAATGATACAATAAACATATGAAGTCCAGATTGATCCCGTACGTCTGCTAGAATTTTTACATCAGACAACGATATCAATTTCGTTGATTGGTTCAATAATCATCATTCGCTGACTGCCTACATGTAGTCTGTAGTGTATTTCGCTCTTGATGTTGTGTGATTGCTGGTCAAGCTCACAGCCGAAAATTTTGAGATTGTCAAGGTGCGTGCTCGTTTCGTGTTGATTTTTATACGATAGCAGCGCCATGCATAGAGTGGCCCGCAGTTGAAATACAATATATTTTAACCTAAGATGTTATAATGAAGTGAAAACTGCGTTGTATATGAAAAAGGTTCACAGTGCAGAACCTACCAAGGTTCGTTTGTGAACGTGAACCTCTAAATTTCTGAGGTTCACACACAGAACGCGAACGTGAACCTCACGTTCACACCATCCCTACCACAGATGTCTCATTGACTTCAACAGCTCGGAAAGTACATTGTGTCATTAAATTCACTGACTATACTGTTTTGTGTCGCTATGCTTGTTAATGCAGCTTTGACTTTTCTGACCAGTTGATTAATCAATAAATAAACGAATATAACCTATTTCCCAGCGACAATTTATTTGAGTAGAAGTTATGAACATGGGCACACTTTTAAACGCACGTACAATGAGGACGATGAAGCTTTAAGCACAACTTGCGTACCAAAACGAATGACGATGATTTGAAGGGAAATTGCCTTGTACGATTCAGAGATTGTGTTCGTCGTACAGATCGTACAAAGCTGTGACTCCGACACTGCCAACTGCGCTGCCAACGAACCAGATCGACATAAAAAGTGTGCGCGCCAACAACAACTTTTGGTCAGGAGTAGGAGCGAGTTACGGGGCGTTTAATACCTAGTTTTCGGACCTGGGGCGTTGTGTGAAAATTTTTGTGATACACTGCAGAACAACGAAATATCATTTTATTCCTTACAAATGTCATAATCGTCATCTTAGTTTCTGCGTACAATAAACAAAACGACTCCTTCTCGGCGGTATGGCATAGGGAGGGATTTGGTACTTGGGTCGTTATCCAGAGGGCGCTGTGTATTTTTTTTTATCTGGTTACAGGGTGCTTTAGAGATCAGACGCATCACTGATACAAAATAGAAGTAATCATTTGATGCGGTATGATTTCAATCAGACGTTTTCGGAAAGGAACGGATGATGCAAAGGACTAATTACATTGGGTTACTCATTTACCCATAGTGTGAAGCGGTTATGATGCAGACTTGTGCAAACTAGTCAACTGGATTATTAAAATGTGCAGCTAGGAAATAATTACTCACTTTCCAAACCTTGCAACTAGAACTAACTAACGACCTTTAAAAGTCCGCAACTATCGAACTAAAACACAAATATCTAACAACGGATAATACGAATTACTAAATTGTAAATGAGCTAAGAAATATTGGAGATAGAATCAGCAATTAGAAAGGACGGGGTTTCTGCTGTGAAATTGGGGCGGGTTTCGACCCACAAAAATTACCCCTGGCTATTCTACACTGAGGTAACAATGGCTGTAAGAACATCACACATCTCGATTCACGACAAACGATAACAGGTATTGCTAGTTGTTCTCGGCTGTGATTTGAGTTCGAACCTATTAACTATAGCCTGCATGCTCTGAGGAGGATTAATAACAATTACTATACAAAGACGATTTCTGAGAGAATTGAATTTATCGGTATCCTTGAAATGCAGCATCTTCATTTTTCAGCGACAATGCGGAGACGGCCCTGCCATTATACGCCGTAATCATTATAGCGGTTGCACTGCTGACTATATTCATCGGCATCACAGTCTGCATATTGAAAATCAAACAAAAGTGGAAGAAAAGAAAAATGAGGAAGATTTCGAAAAATAGAAATCTTCTGCGATACGCACCTCCTCCCATGGAAACTCTACCTCCAAATTACATCTGGGCAACTGGAAGCAACAACGACGCTTATTGCAGCGACGCAGCGGACGTTTGGCCAGGGTATGAGATTGTCTCATAATCTCTGGTTAATATCAAAGCAAGAAACCTATCTTTAGAATGAAGAGAAATAAAGCGGCGATTCTTAATAATTCCAATGTGCGGGGCCACCATGCTGGGGAAAAGGTATACGATTATTCCATATAGACATACGAGAAATATGATCGTCGTTCAGCCTCTACACAAGAGATAATGACTGCCCGTGTCGGTACCTTAGCCAATTGATTTTAGCACTCGTCGGTTGAAATTTAAGTTTTATTTTTAGATGTTACGTCAGGCCTTGCTCTTACTCGTATATAGCATGCTACGCAATCATTTGTAGTTAAATAATAATACCTATAGCCTAGCATCATAATCTTTTTGTTAAGAAAACCAACATGATCAATAATATAGATTCTATATGCGTGTCTAAGAGTATACATTTCATGCTTTAAATATTTTGTTATGGGAATCTATACGTTTGATTCAGAATATCAACGTAGTTAAAAACGAGACAACCAAAAGGCCGGCTCCTAACCCGAAGGAGGATACGAAGAGTAAGAAGGACGCTATTGCTATTGGCGTAAAAATAATATGTACTCACTGTTTACTATTCCTCTTACGCTTCAGATCAAAATCCTAAAGTACATAACCCGGAAGACCTCACAATATCTCGTGGCAAGGGTCCAGCGCCATTACCACCAGTTCAGAATTCCGCCACTACAGTACGTTAGAACACCACAGTAATGTATTTAATATCATGATTGCGACAACAGCTTTTCTTTTTATGAATCAAGAAACCAGCAAGCACCGGAGTAGATTCACGAGCCATCGAGGCCATTCCTATTCAACGTTCTGATAGCCCATTCAGTGATATCACTGACAGAGGTATTTGTCGTGTGCAGACTATAAAGTTTAGGGACACCATACGTCTTATTTTAGGATTTGTCCTCTTTTTTTAATAAAAGTAAAATGCCCTCCGATGAATCCCAAATGTCATCGCATGTCATCCTCTTTTTTTGCTTTGAGTTAGATTTAGGCGAATAGCCGACACAAACTACATGTGAAAACCGGGATTTTTCCGTACTGCCGCGAAAGGCTGATTAATAAATGATTAACCCACCTAGAATCACAATTATCTGCATAAATTCCCCGTTTTTATGACTGTTATTGAAACTTTAAAAAAGTGTCCTCTTTTTCGAATCTGAGAGTTCCAATTTCCGAAGTTATTTACATAAAACATCGTTTTGGATCTTTTATGGTAAATCACGTGCCATGGAACGTACGGGACATACTTTTACGATACGTGCACTCGTACAGGGCTCAATTTTACGAAGCAAACATAACTGTCTCTGACATTGACCTCCTGGCATATTGGACATTATTGTCGCAATTATACTCGTAATTCTAGCTTGTTTATAATCACCCCAACCCGAACGGTAATGTCGTCATTCAAATCGGGAAATGTATTTACGGTATCTTGATATCCTTTCATCAAATACCAGAATCGATTGTACACAATATTTCAGAGGATGTCAGAGAAAAAGTCGTACAAAGAAGCGCAATGCCACAAATGAGTAAATCCCAAGACCGAGATGACCCCGAAGTCTCTACCAGGTATTAGATGCATGGCGTTAAGCGCTTTGCAAGTGTGTACTTTTACACCCATGTATATATTTTATTTCAACGCTTCAAATGTGTATCTGTTTTCAGAAAGCGTACCAATGATAAAGGGTATCAGTCTGACGACACTCTCACTCAACAGTCCGAATGCGCTTACAGTGCTGTAACCGATGACACAATGAGTGCACCGGCGCTTGTCAGCATTTTGGGAGAATGGAAGGATCATTTGCAAACGCAAAGAAAAGAACTTGCGGACTATCACAAAAAGTATAAGCTTCATCTTTACACATGTGTAGTTTTACATGCAGTCGGGATAGCCTTTCACAACTAACTTTAAGCACCGGTATAACGGCGCTTATAGCGAACGGCAATGCCATTATAACTCCTCGCATCATGTAGCCTACACTCGAATCTCATCACACCACGAACATACTTTCCGTTGATTCCCAAATGTGAGAAATTGTCGAGAGATCCGATGCTGAAATATTCGCAAATCGCATAATTGGATATAGTATAGATATGTGACATGTCACAGTTTCCCAGAGTTGCATAATTTCGAGTCGCCCACTAGTGACGAAAAATGTTAGACTTGCGCGGGCCTTTGCATAAACTGGACAGTTGGACACTCGCTATCCGGCTGGTATTTCTTTCAACAAGTAATAGACTCCGACTATTAAGCTCTAATAAGGTGCTGTCGGATCCGGATGCCGCATGGCATGAAAAACTGCCCCAGTTTATATTTATGACGGAGTTGCACATTTGCGTGCGCATTGAACATTAATAGAGCCGATGGCCATAAATTTTGCAATTGGAAAGCATTTGTTGGATCATTCTGTTTGTGCGAAAAATTATCGAGGCGATAGGTTTCGCGTCGTCGGGAGAGACCGGTCACATTTTCATTTGCGTGCCTTGAAGTCGACTTCTAGCAAAATACGTCAACCTAGATTGTGCCACCAGGAGTTCGTATACCATCTAAAGCAGTGGCGGCTCGTCCTATAGGGCAACTGGGGCATTGCCCCACCTAAAATTCTGTTCAATAACAATTTAACCATTTATAGACGCACAGCAATCAATACATACCGAGATCACAGCGAAACCCGCGTTCTTCTTGTGCTTTCGCTTGCAAATGCCCATACATAGCGAAGTCTCTGCGAAAATCGAATTCTCTTCTGTGTTTTCGCTTTGAGAATGCCTAGCCGGGGCTTGCCCCGGTAGCGCTCATAACAAGCTTTCACTATCTATTCTCTCAAAGCCGCGCACAATAAAGAAACGGTGATTTACTCTCTCCTATTCGTAAAATGGCCGAGCAACCGGGGCAAATATGCCTGTCGCCCCTAAGGTGTGATGTAACAATCGTATCTATATCTGAACTCGGTTACCGTAATATGCGTTGAGTCGACCTTTGCTGGTATAGGTCGATTTTGACTGTGTTTCGCACCATGATAATTCTTGAAACTTGGTATGATATGTCGTGAAGGTAGTATTTAACACTGCTCCAAGTTTCAGGCTTGCTACTTAAAGATAAGGGTAGTAATTCCGTTTCCGAAGTTCAGTGTGTGCTGATCTATCATGTACAATTGTACATAGTACAGCAAACAGATTTTACTCAAAAGCCAGTATTGGTCTCCATTGATTTTGACGATGTTCTATACCGAGATCGGTCATGACATTTGGCACGGTAAGTGTTAGTATCGACCGCTGTAACAAGTTTTAAGTTTGTCACTGAACTATGTGGGTGGTAATTTCGTTTCCAAAGTCGAGTAAGAGCTGACTCTTCATTTATCGCTAACAAATTTACGCAAAAGCCGTTATTGGTCTCTATTGATTTTAACGATGTTCCATACCTAGATCTGTCATGAGCTTTTGCACGGTATGTCTTGATTTTAGTATCGAACGCGGTGCCAAGTCTTAAAGTTGACACTCAATGATTGAGGCAGTTATTTCGTTTTCGAGGTCGAGTATGGTAGAGATGCGCGCTGATCTGATACTTAGCCTACCTACGTCATTGCGGATCTCACGCAAAAGCCGGTGTCGGTCTGTGCTAATCTATAGTCTGCGTTCCATAACGAGATCGGTGATGATATTTCCAATGGTATATCTCGATGATCGCATGAAACAGCTAACCAAGATTCTCGGTTTGCATTCAAATATTCACATAATTTTATGTTCGCCAATATCCATTTCACTGTGAAATTGTGGCCTTCAAACCATTTGCTTACAATCTTCTGTCAAATGCGATAGCTATTTCATTTTCGATGTCGGCTAACAGCTGATCATTCGATCAGCCTATTCCTCGATCTATTTTAGTCAAAGTTCGGTGTTCGTCTGTTTGCATTGATTTTGACAGTGTACCATACCGGAATGGGTTATGAGATTGCGTATGCTACTTCTCGATGATTTCTTGTAACAGTATACTAAGTTTACGGCTTTTATTCATGTATTTATTGATTAATATATTTTCCAACGGCGATTTCGCAGCAGACTTATAGACAGTAAGCCGTATGTGTTGTGTCACAGTCTCCAGTTTCAAGGCCAAAATGTCCTATGTTGTTCCGAGACCGAAGTTCCGAGGCTGCTGTCCTTAGTTCTTCAAAGACCATTCAAATTGATGTTCTGGATTCAATATGACAGGCCCAATCTATGAGATAACAATTGCGTATGTGTCCGAACTCGTTGACCTTTCTGAGAC
>ATSW01006180.1:0-21325 GCA_000444245.1 Botryllus schlosseri
GTCTCAGAGCATGGATTATAAAATTGAAGTCGAACCAATTGGTGCTGCAACGGGAGAAATAGTATCAGACGCGCGCCGGACTTGACCCTATCGATCAAGTCCAACTCTCGCATCGAAAGTGATATTATTTCTGCATCCTTCATTGATAAATCACATCGAACGTGGCATAGGAAATCCTGTTTGTCAGCGGTTCCAGAACTGAGGTGCGTGAACTAGCCGGGCCGCACAGCAGTTTCAGAGTCCGCGTTCAGAATTTTTGATGAACTTGAAGCAAATGATAGTACTATTGAAGTGATGAAGCAACAGCTGTCCATTGGCAGTGAAGAGGCCACAATTTGCTTCCAAAAGTTATAGGAACTTGACGAACTTCTTGCTTCAATAACACCCTCATTTGCGCTCAAGTTGGATGATTTACCTTCAGAGTCGAATCAAATTCAAGTAATCCAACCGCGATTTCATGTCAATGGTCATTGTGATTTTTATTTTAATATAAGGTACCATCAGAATTCAGAAGTTATGTTGAAAATTGACAGGGGGTACAAGAACTAAGTGCAAGGGGTTCGAGCGCTTGAAAAGGCTAAGAAACACTGCCCTAGAGTCACAGTGCGGCAAGTGCAGTGTACCCAGTACCCATCCAGCCAACAGCGTGCCCTATTCGACAGTTTCTGCTTTTATGTAATTTGGTGGTTGCTGAATATTTCCTGTACCAATATCTGAGTTGTATGGGGCCTCGAAATATCAAAATAATTGCGAAGGATTCACCTTCAAAAGTTTCCGGAACAGTTGAACTGCTGATTAATGACCGTGTTTCCGCAAACGTGCGTCTGAACGTATTTCATTTCGGTATACACTCCATCCAAATTGTGCGCCGGACATGACGTGGAGTCGCAATGTTGATCCGTTGGGAACCATTCGATACCAGGCATCCGTCAATGTGCCATTCCCTTTCCTGATCCCATAACGTACGATTTTAACGACCGCGTTCGACCGGGATGATCAGGAAATGAGCATTGTGCAATTATTATATTAGCTTCAAGTCTCCGGTCGCAATGCAACCAGTCTCTGGGCTGGGCATGCGTGGCTGGATTTCGTATGCTTAGGGTTACCATACGTCCTCCTTTAGAAGAATTTCTCCTCCTTTTTCAGGTTTTTGAAAACGTCCTCCGAGGACGCCTAAACGTCCTCCTTTTTGGCAATTCGTCCTCCTTTACCGCTTTTACAGGTATGATAATGAACAGGTTCAACTGTGAATCGGCATAAATGACGCGAAATAGGTAATGGGCCATTCGGGGGTCGAATGAAAGTGATGGCCCTTTCTTATTTTTTTAGTCAACACCACAAAATTTCCAGTAAATATTGCAAATCGGCTGTTTTCAGTTTTGATTAACTAACTTTTATCATTTGGTAAAAGCGTCCTCCTTTCCCGATTTCAAAATATGGTAACCTTAGGTATACTCGAAATTCAAGGCGTGGAGTTAACCACCACATTTCGGCAAATTTTGTATGTTGGCCAATATTGTATGTTTCAGTCCACAATGTCGCGTGTCACCCTAAATTCAAGGCCTGGGGTGAAACACCACATTGTGCATTGACACAACACATAATAATTGGCCGAAATGTAGTGTTAAACTCTACGTTTTTATCGCATTGCTACGATACTGGCGGGTCTTTTTTGTGTTGAATCCGGGCGTTATCTAAGTCTCAGTATTTGGTTATCTCAAACAATTTCCTGCTCTTCACAAATTAACAGTGCATTATGGTCACTATGTTTGGGTATATAGCCTACTTACGGCTGCGAGTCAACGTTCTTTAGCATGAACTTTATTGAAAGAGATTTCGTGTCTGTGTGACAGTGTAAATTCTCACTATGTTTGGGTGTGTGTCTACCTACAACTGCGAGTAAGCGTTCTTAAACGTGAACTTGGTAAAGAACGGATTTCGCGTCTGTATGGACAGCGAAAACCTTCACCCCGGGTTGTAGTGACTCGAGTCAAAACTATAAAAGTGAGATTGGCTTGTGACTTGGTTACAGCCCCGCCTTCACCAGTGTGTTCGACTCGCACTATATGGATCTCCTGTAGCATTTTCAGGACAACGAGAAATTAGTGTGGCGAGATAACGTACTGGTTTAATTCACAGCTACAACACCAATGGGTTGAGGGTTCGAGTGCGACCGAGGTCGACTCCAGAATACCTACCTAACAGTTGAAGGTTTATCTAGGCTCCTCCTCGCCATCTCATCCGCGTAAGCGGTGTCTTACGAAAAGCCTATAGAAGTGGGCCGTGCTTCAGGTCGGCAGTTACGGAATCAAAAATAACGAATATCGGCCTGGTGTAAATGACCATTGTATTCAACTCGCTCTAATTAGAATTTTCTAGTTGCTCAAGTCTGTTGGCGAGGGTGTTATATAAGCAGTCTTTTTCCAATCGTGCACAGTTCCGATTTATTCAATATTGAGATGTTATTAGCAGAAGACTCTTCAGTCTTCATTCCATTATAGTGATACAATCGATTTAATGTAACCCTGCGGATCAATTTGTTGTCCTCTATTCTATTGTTAACTGACGTTTATAGCGATATTCACAGCCACAAACTTGTAGATTTGAAATCACAGATTTCTGTGAACCTGAAAGCCAGCGAATTCACATTCGCTGATTTGCCAACCGTTGCAAACTCGTTTCACCTCTAATACGCCCCGCCATACGCCTTTAACCTCATTCTTACTGGCTATGCCGGGACGTCTGGCGTTGGTCACACAGCAAAGGTGACGAATCTCAAAACCGGTTCCGGTCTACGGCACGCAGACGGGGGTTTGAGTCAAAGTATATTGGCTCGTTCGTACCGCATCTGTTGTTACAGCAAATGGCAGAATGCAAACACGGTGCGATTACTTGCTTTTAAATGACGATGCTTCACTGTTTGATCAGCTCACTGACCATTGCGACGGGATGGAATTCGCTCTAGCGTAAATGAGGTTAAGGTGATTGCTGAAGCTTGTAGTGTCTGTGACGACACAGATTACGCGACCATGGGGCCCGCAGCTTTCACATTACTCAAGAATCAAGATTAATTACCATTGTCCGAGTTTTAATGTTAAACTGATCATAATGCGTTGTACGTGGAGCACAAAGAAAATTTTCACATTTTCCAAATTAGAATTATAGAGACACATTTTTTTTCCAAATTATATTAGAATTATAATTATAGCTACCCATTTTTTTCTAAATTGGATTAGAATCAGAATTATAGCTACACAGTACACAGTTTTCACAAATTAGATTAGAATTAGAATTAGCGAATTCATAAAAGAAATACAACGAAAATCAGTTCATATCATATCTGAGCACGAGAATGTCAAATGTCTGTACACCAAGCTTGGCTCGTTTCGCACGAAGCAGTTCTCCTGTAACATTTTCCGGCAAACCAGGCATTAGACTAAATTGAAGAATAGAGCATGGATACATTACACGAAATAGATTTAGATTAGATCACCGCCATTCGATATAATGTGATTGGACAACTAGAATTAGAGTCAAATTACGCTTACGGTACAACGTATACAAATCACTGACAGACCTTGTTATCTTGTCTACCAGGGACATATAGTTTCATGAATAAACAGGCGTGGTGCAAAAGGCCCCAGTTGCCGAGAAGTACTCCCCTATACATACATGCATGCGCTAAACTAGCGGACACGCGCGAAGTAATTTTCCATCACCCACACTCCACAGATCTTTGTCACTGCTCTAGTCGCTTCTAGGGTTATGTATTCTGATACTATATGAAATACCTTATTATTTAAAACTAACGGTACACTCTCTCTACCAGTGTTACGTACCCGTTTTTATCAGGTTGTGATTACCTAAATTCGGAACCGTGCGACTGCTCAGAATTTTGAGATATTTATAGTGTGTTTTGTGCTTGTAGCCGTTTTTGACCGGTTATATATCGCCAATTGACCGACCAATATTAATTTTGACCTCGCGTTGCTTGTTAATACAGCGATGCGCCGACACGTAGTTCTTGATCTGGGGTCAAATGAGCTCGTGCCCATCATGACTCAACGCGGAGTCCAGCAGTGGGCTATAATGTATTAATGTAACTAACACACGTAGATCTCGATGGTGATCTATTCTCGAGCTGCTGTGGTGAGTTGACCTACGATTTTCCCAATACCGGCAACTATGTTCCAGCCAAAACCTTTTAGAACCGTGACAAGCCTTTTACAACGGATAGTGAGATTAGGCATAACAACGTTTTTTTCGGCGTCATTAGTTGCTCTGTATTTAAATTTTACCGCGCTATAGTTGATATTCAACTTCCTAATATGGCGTGCTACTAAGTTTAAGCATTTTTTTAGCCAACTTAACAGTTTTATCAAGTCGTCAGTAAAATTTTAAAATGTTATTACTAACACATTTAACAGCCCCCTGAGCTGGAGCTTTCAGATAGTCGGGTATCCGAAATTCAGGAGTATCACCCGTTCCTTGCTCTTGTAAATTTCGTATTTGCGTATATAGAGAGTTTGGTGTACTTTTGAATGTTGGTACTGTGTCACCGCCTTCCGTATCAACGGCAATCCACAATTTCTCGGAATTGTTTAGCATCTGGCCATCGAAAACAAAAGAAAACTTATTCGGGTATCCGTGACTACAACGTGTATTGAATGGGGGCGATATTCGGGTCTTATTGGCCGGGATCGCGTTACGTCTAGCGGCTCGATCATAATCATGTGTTGATCTGTCTGGACGTAGCGAGTCAGACCTTTGAAATCGAATACTGATTGTGTAAAATAGATATTGCTGGTGTTATCAGTGGTGAGGTTGCCATTTCTACTCTGTACAAAGGCTGCATTACCACTCCGAAATGATTCGCAATCCGGTCCCTTTGGTTTGGGACCTTCAAATCATTTTCGTGTCAGCCCGGCCGATTATTATCAACGACTCACCGATAATATCGAGAAAATATCACAATTTGTAAGATATATCGGTAGCGGCCTATGGAGTTGAAATGATCGGCAATTTCTCGTAAAGTCATAGCATGGTTGTAGGTGTAGGGAGACACAGAACTAGCAAATGCTATACTGGGAACATTGATATATTTCTAATAAACGTTGCGGTATTTATCCAACTCACATTGCCCAATACCTGCATCGTAAAATCGTTGTTGTTGTTGTAATTCATTGAAACTCCGTCATTTGCGCGGTGCAGTCTGTTTGAAGATGATAGCCTGCTGCTTACCATGCAATACTCAACTAATTGCCTCCCCGTCAATGAAGTAGCTACATGCAATCACCAAGCAATGGCGAGCACGCAAACATGCTTATTGCGTAGTTGCCCGTCGCTTTGGTGACGAAAAGCATCGCCTTGTCAAGTAAGAATGAATTTCTCGACTAAGCATATCCGTTCTCCAAAAGACATCGACCGTCCTCACAAATAGGACAGCATAAGTAAGTTTCATCAGTCGTACCGGCCTCTGAAATGATAATAACATGGAATCGTGCGCGGAGCGGATATTTCGTCAGGAGGCAATGCGCTAATCCGACCGAATTTGTCAAATACGGCGTCGTATTGAGGCGTAGTCTTCAATAAAACGGAACTATGTACAATAGGGTTGTTCAAAAAGAACTATTTTCCGGATGCCGGGGATTTACTGATTAAATTGATAGGTTACCTAAAAAAAAGATTGCACACTAAATTTGCGTCAATTCCAACCAGTCGAAGCCGCGGCAGCGCCAATTGAAAATTTTGAATATATTAAAAGAAATATATTATTTTCAAATTTTACTGTCGAACCCATGAAATAGTTAAGTTGTATACAAAAACGATGCAAAAGAATTTGACGCAATTCCAACCCGTAGAAGCGAAGCTATTTCATTTTTTTTATCAATAATTCTGGGATGCTGTCAATCCTATTTTTGCAAATCCAAATTGAGCAAATCTTGTTATGCGTCTTACTTTTAGGCAAACTAACGATTTCATGGGGTCGACTATGAAATTTGATTTTTTTTTTAATAATGTAACAGCTATAATCATAGTTTCGATGCGAGCCTTGATACCTCGATCGGGAAAGGAAGACACTTTTACCTCATTCATAAAATTAGTTGATCGAAACTCAAAACCGCCGATTTTGCAATATTTACTGGAAATTTTGTTGTTGACTAAAAAAGAGGTCATCACCTTCATTCGATTCCCGAATGACCCTCTCGAACGTCCCTATTTAACGTCCTTTAAGCCGATTTTCAGTTGAACTTGTCCATTATCCTAGCTGTAAAAGCTGTATAGGAGGACGAACTGCAGAAAAGCAGGACATTTAGGCGTTCTCGGAGGGTGGACATTTTCAATTTCCTTAGAAAGGAGGACTTATGGCAGCCCTAATAATACAAAGCTATTCAGCATGGTTGCAACCAAGTGACAAGTCAACTTGACTTATATTGTTTTGACTCGATTCATTTTTTTTCATGTTTATTCCACTACCCAGTCAAGTCCGAGTCAAGTAGCAACGGGTCGAGTCCGAGTCATAGTGTTAAGGCTCGAGTCCAGGTCATTAGTCATAGTGTTTACTGTTCATTATCAAGTTCAATTCATGTGAAACTCTTGGGTGATATCGAACACCCGAGGATTCAGAATAGTCTCACTTCCTCATTCTACGCATGTTTATTCAAACGTACAAAAGACAGTTTCTGGGCCTATTTTTCAATTATTGGTCTATATATACGAGGCTGGAATAATTCATGTAGAACAGTGGTTCTCAAACTTTTTTCGACACGCCCCCCTTTTTGATACTGATTTCCGCGCGCCCCATATCGTCATATCGCAAAATGCAACAAGAATGATGGCAATCCCAACGGATAGTTTGATGGCATGGAAGGTTATGACCGTTCATGAGAGAATTCTCAAATATGAAATTTGGACTATACACTGAGCAATAAATAAGAATTGTAGGTAAATCGTGACCAGCGCGAAAAAAAATTACCATTAATGTGGTTGGTGAAGTGGATTGTTTTCTTAAGGTTTGCTAAATTGTACATGCTTGAACTTTTCAAATCTTCCACGCTGTTAATACTACTCTACTACCGAATACCAAAACATAACAAGCATAGACATTAGGCATGCTACAGTCAACATTTTAGTGGTAGCGAATTGCGGCATTACATTCCGCACAGAGTATTATTGATGACATGTGTAACTATAACCGTAGAACTGCACGAAGCAGTGGCGCGGTTGAAATTCCCTGCCATGTTTATAAACACGAAGGAATCGCTGGCGCCGATTGCTCTTAAATTTGAATTAGCGGTCGTATCTAAATAAAATGCCGGTTTTATTGGAGTAAAATTTTGATGAATCGACTTTGTTACCAGTCGAATGATTTGCAAATAAGAAATAACTATTATGAATATTCCAAATTCTTTACTCCTTGTCAAGCTGTCGAATTTTTGGTACGTCTGGGTTCAAGTAATCGTCGGGCCATGTCCGGTGCTAGCAGACTTGGACAATTGGATAATTCTAATAATTCTAATTGTCGAAGTAGCAAATCGGTTATCATATCCGGATCCGGCATGATTCCATATACGTATCGGCTAATCATCATAAACCGAGTCGTAAACAATTGTGTCTGGACTTTGTGTCTTTGTTCGTAAATCGACCACCCTATCAAAAACAGGAAGTGTGGATGCCGATTTACTCAACAGCTGCCCCTGGGTCAATTACCCTGCAGAGCGCAATAGATACGTCCATATGGCGCTTTCTATCTCGCATGCTCAGTTATGTCGCGTTTTTAAGAGAGCGTGAGATTGCGCTGATGAAATCAACCCTGCCGAAATTCTACAAACTTCTGGATTTTCAAAATGCGCAATTACAGAACTAGAACTAACAACCTTTAAAATTCTGCAACTAACTAACTCATACGCAGCCAACTAGTTCCAATTCCGAAGCAACTCATTAATTTGTATTTTGTCAGAATCAGATTAGCTTTCCACGTGGGCATCGGTACAAGCTTGAAATGGGAGGGGTTCGTTCCGATCTCCAAAACCCACCCACGCCACTGTTAGTAGTGAGGACTCGGAGCTAGCAATGGCTGCACGAACATCACGCAACAGAACACCGGTATCACGATTCACCCCAAGCGACGACACGTGTTTTCGTGTTGTTCTGCGACTAATTTTTGTTGAACTAGAACTACTCACTTTTCCGAATCCGCAACCTACTACTAAAAAAAAACATTGTACTCGAACCCCTATGTTGTCATCAAGCGAAAATCACAATAGGATACCATACTGTCTCCCTGTACCAGACACGGAGAACTAGAAAATTTGAAGTTTTTTCCGAATTGTATTAAAATTACAACTACAGAGTTTTTTTTCCAAAATAGAGTAGAATTAGAATTGTAGCTACAGTTTTTCCAAATGAATTAAAATTAGAATTATAGCTGCACATTTTTTTCAAATTAAATTAGAATCAGAATGACTGAATTCGCGAAAACTTGGTCATTAAATCAAGTTCCGTTAACATCAAATCATAGTTCATTGTTATGAGCATGAGAACAGCAGATCCGGCAGTTCTCCAGTAGCATTTATATGTTAACCGAAAATTAGATTAGGATTAAAATTATAGCGTAGAAACATGTCACAAATTAGATTACCGGCATTTCGATCTAATAAGACTAATTATGCAACTAGAATTGTCGAGTTTCCTAGTTTGCCCTGTGCTTACAGCACGCCTGGGAGATCCTGTGCTTTTTGCCCGTTTACAGTGGATGACACTTGCGTTGGTTTGATTCGATTCGAGCCACGGTATTAGTAGATGGTACTCACCCTGAATTAATTCAGTTCAATTCGCGGATGGCTCCGTCGTAATAACGCCCCGCACATAATTCTCGTATTTACCCCGTTTCCCAGTAAAATAACGCCGGCAGACATCATTTATGCAGCGCGCCAGTAATAGGTATTTATAGATGACCGTTTTTTCATCTGCATTTTCCGGTTCGGGAGATCATTTGAAATACTGACATGTGCGCTTGAGATAGGTTTATATTTGCAACATGGTTTGGATTGTGTTATTTCTCGTGCCCCAACCATGGTTCACCTGTGCCTATCATTCTGTCTCGATAATAATTCAAGTCAGGACATACAAACTTGACTATTTCGGTGTCGTGATGAGTGTCTTGCATCGCGAACCATATTTCGACCTTCTCTATCGATATTGTATCGGCTTGCTTCTCGAGACAAGCGTATTTCATGCCTAAATCTCGATTCATTTCGTGTCAGAAAGGTTATAGATCAAAAGCTGATGCAAAAACTCTCACGAAAATTCATGATCTTCGGATATTTCGTGATCAATGATGATAACTGGCTGGAACCAATATTACAATTGAGTTTCACAATATTCACTCCTCCTGCAGCATTTGCAGGAAACCCAGAAATAAGACTTACAAATTAGTTCAGAATTGGATTACCGGTAGCTAGAATTTTCTAGCAGCCCAAGTCTGGCTGTTAGAGCTGGACAATGCGTTACAGGTTGAAGTACGCCTTGCTAAGGATTCAGCAATAAATTTATTGTCCCGGTGTAAGTGACAATGGGGGTCTAGACACGAATTAACGCAAACAATAACACATCATTCGTGTTGACTCGTGAGTTGTGACCCCAGCGTCGGCCATTTTGCTTGGACGCTGCAGCAACGTAGCTCGCCTGTTCGCTCATAAGAGCTTTCCCGGCACGTGATGTTTTGCAGCCGGCGTCCGAAGAACTTGTATCGCTCCGTTGAATAGCGTGTGAATGAGTCATTGTCCAACTTTACGAGCCGGGGTTTTGTAAACGATTTTGTAAAATACGAGATGTTCGGATGAATAGCCAGCCGATCAGTAGGCCTTCATGGCAGACTTGAACAACTACGCAATTCTAGTGGTATAATTTGACGAATTAGCGCGAAATGCCGGTAATCCAATGCTAATCTAACATGTGAAACGTTTGAATGCTCTAATTCCAACTCAAATCCGAGAACTGTACAGTACAGTGTACAGTGCGAAACGTGCCAGGCTTGGTGTACATACATTTGCCATTCTATAGCTTACGAAAAATAACTATATGATTGGATATGGATCGGAACTTGATTTTAGCTGTTTTTCTTTCTAATTCGCAGTTTGATTCAATTTCCAAGGTTTTGTGAATGTGGTATTTCTAATTCTAACCTAATCACGAAAAGAAGCTATAGCTATGACTTTGATCATAACCTTATTTGGAAAGGCTGAAAATTTTCTAGTGGACCTTTTCTGCGGCGGTTTTGCGATATCTTCATTGTTCAAGCTTGTACGAAATTGTGCGATGTTACCGCACTCGCAAATATTCGATTTTGAACGTTGTGACGTCACAGATATTCGTCACCAAGGCGGGAGTATTCCTTGCCGGGATGATATAGGTCCCCCGTGGTTGCGTACGCTTAATTGTATGAAAACAGCTGTGAATATAAATCTTAAGTAGTCTCGGTTTTAATCCAATAACGGCAGAAAGCGATGAATGAATGATGTAGTTTCAAAAAAACTTTTTGGTTTAAAAGTAAAATACTGGAATGGGAAACTCGCCGTGCGAGCACTCACATATTTTGTGCTTCTTCAAACTGCCCGATCTATGATTTTCTCCCCACCCTTGTGTCTGCGTAGCGTCGTGCAGCGTCAGAATGCAGCCATTCGTGAATATGACCCTGCATGCCCTTGCGTTGTTGGTCACGCAAGAATGTGCCGGTGCTGGCTTTCGTGTTTCAATCTGGTTTAAGCGCCGGTTAGGAAAACGTGACAGAGTAAAAGATCACTAGTCAACAGGCTTTCAAACTACTTTGTGACGTCACAATGTTTAAATCCTAAGTGTTAAATTTTCGTCAGTAGTAACCGTTGTCACTAGAGCCACACCGATATGCGATATATACCGATACGATAGTACTTTCCCCCCGTTGCAACACCACTGGTCAGAAAACCCAGAACGAAAGTAGGGCGTGCAATAGATCGACATCTCAGGAATCATAATAAGCGACATCAGACTAATGCAAAATGACCAGACCATAGACGTCGAAACATCGGGACTGCAAAACGACAAGTTCATTTACCTGCAGTATAGTTCCTTTTACGTTTTACAACAAACATATTTTCGGCGATGCGTTTATTACTAGTCTGATGAGGCAAACCAGTCAGACTCAATTGTAAGCAATGTAGTCGTTTTTCATATGATTCCAAGAGGGAAAACCAATTCGATATTATTGAGGGCGTTTGTAAACCTCGAATTTCAGTAACCAGTGACGCGTGTTAGTATGGAGATGGTGCCAATAACAGGGATATCTAGAACTAGATCCCTGGCCAATAAAAGTATATTGTACCTCATTGGTCGGCAAGCTCTGGTCCGCGTAAAGTTCGATGCGATTGCTGACTTACACATGCAGACATGCTCTTTTCAATTCTCTACCATAATCGCCGACGGGTGTCAGCCCAAAATAGTCGAGTTCATTTCAGTATGAGTATATTATTAAATTTAATCCTGCACATCTGTACCTCCCAGTGTCTGTTAAAAGGTTTGTATAATTTTGCTAGTTAAGTGAAGGTTCAGAATTATAGTATGGTCACTGGTCAAGAATCAGGATTACTGATAAAATTTAATCAACTGGAGTTAATCTCTTTAATCGAAACGAGAGTGTATTATTGGGTACTCTTTAGTGACCTTATCCAAAGAATATAGAAGGACATCATTATGGCCAGCCTCAACCATCAGTGAAGCGCGCGAATTCTGTATCCTGTCCTGAACTTGGCATGCAAATTCCGTTATGACTCACGCCGCGATTACGGCGGAATGTGCTCTTGCGTGAAATACCTAGAAAACGTGTTTGCGCGCATGTTCCGCGACGCGCCTGCAAACTTGCCCTGTTGTGTCTACCCACACCGAAACGCAGATGAGTGTCGAATGCTGACGTTTCATTTGAAAGCTAAAATGTTTGGTCGAAGCGTGTGCGAATCGCTAGGTAATCGGGATAGAGTACATACATTACAATCATGGACATTCTGTGTACTCGTGATTGTCGGCTATTTGATAGGTGACTGTTCAAGTGACGCGATGCTTTTCTTCAAATGCGTGAATTTCAGATGTGGTCACTGGTCTGTGACGAATACTTCTACTGTTTTTGAAGCACTCAAATAGGTTTTCCCTACTTTTAACTTGAACAGCTTTCAGTATTTTTACAACAAAACCTAGGCCTAAAATACTTGCTTTTTCTCTTACGTGGAAATGTCTGCTAAATTGTAATAAAAACTGGGCGAAATAGCTCCTGTATGGAGGTAACTGGGTATATTTTCGAAAATCGCCCCATTTTGTAGTGTAATAAGTTATTTTTCGTTTATCGCTAAGATGCATTTTGCTATTTAGGAAGTAGAGACCGACGATTAACCACTAAAAGTATGCGAACCCGCGACCACGTCTACGTTTTGTAGGGTTACCATTACCATGCGTCTTCGTTTGGGAGGATTTGCCCGTCTTTGTGCAGGAAATTGAAAATGTCCTTAGAGGACGCCCAAACGTCCTCCTTTTTGGCAATTCGTACTCCTTTGCAGCTTTGACAGCCTGGCGATTTGTACAGTTCCAGCAGGGGCGGGCAACTTCTCCAGTTGGCGGGCCGGATATAGGAAGATTAGGTACTTGGCGGGACGGATTGCTGAATCGATACATTATTCGCCCATTTATCCACATATACACGGAATAAATCGTATTTATTGAATGTATTTTAACGACAGCAATGCCACTTCAAAGCCATTTCTCGCCGATAATGACGAAAACAATGTGGATTTGAGAACAGCATTGTCATACAGGCGCCGCCATGTCTACTCCTCTACGATCAATTAACACACGGTGCAACCATAGTGTCCTATAGTGACCGGCTTGCCGAGAGCAAAATTTGATAAAACGGGTATCAATCGAAAGCTTACGCGTTACTGATTGCGAAAAGATGAATTTGATTCTGCTCGTGGCCCTGGAACCCCCCAAAATCAGACTCGAATGTTGCATTGTAACGGAGTTTGGTATTGTGACGCAACGATGCCGCCTGGGAGCTAGTGAGAGCAGCGCAAACCGCAAGCGTTGGCCATTGTTGCTCAACCGATTGCGCATTCACACTCTCACTTTCGTGTGCACTTGCTCCTGAGCTGCTGCAACGGCATTGTTGCGTCACAATACCCAACTCCGTTACAATGCAACATTCGAGGCTGATTTTGGGGGTTCCAGGGTCACGAGCAGAATATAATTTATATTTCCGCAATCAGTACCGCGGTAGCTTTCGATTGATACCAGTTTAATCAAATTTATTGCTCGGCAAGCCGGTCAAAAATCACCGTCAAATTGCCTTCAGCCAAATGGAAAGTGTGACGTAGACCAATTTCACTGAGCCTTGCGATTTGCTTGTGTCCACACCATATTGGGACACTACCGTCCAATCCTAATTAAGATTTCACGGCGTTGGACGAGCCCGGTACCCAAAATTTAACAATATATCAATTCATTAGGGTTGAGTACATGGTTAATGCCGATAATGCAAGTCTTCTCGCTTCGACGAAGTTACGCGTAAGCCGTAAGCTCTACTCTTGCACGCTGCGTGCACACTACACACGTATATAATAACATACTGTCACTAAAATTTGACGTTTAAGCAAGTAGTGGGAATCTCGGCAGACTGGGACCGCGGGCCAAATTACCATATAAGACGGGAAACTGTCCGCGGGCCGGACAAAATCCCGTCGCGGGCCTGATCCGGCCCGCGGGCCGTATGCTGCCCGCCCCTGAGGTACAGGCACAATTAAAAACGCATGAATGACGCGAAATCGGGAATATGGACGTCGGAACAGGTCTTTAGGGAGTAGAGTTTGAAAAACGACCATTTTTAGTCGACACAACAGTATTTCCCTTGAAGATTTCCAAATTATCCGTTTTATCGTCCGATAATATAAAGTTTGTGATTTGTGAAAGGGTACATCTTTTACGCATCTCGAAATATGGTAACCATAACCTTTTGACACTACTAACTATAAAACCTTAATGTTCTACTTCCGCTTGGAATAGTTTTAGCGCGTCTTGCGAATCGCTGCTTCTATAGTAGGCCTATACTTGGCCTTGATCTGCAACGTTACATCCGATTCTATTGAGTGCCAACAAACGACTACTGTGACCACCTCTGCGCTGAATCTTAATGAGCTCATTTCTTTTCTGACAGGTGCCGATGCTCAATTATCCTCTGCTTTCGATATTGACGTAAGTAGAGATGATGACGTCAGCAAAGACGATGAGATTAGCATGGACAGCATAGAAAATTCGCAGGACGAGGCCATCGGGCCCGGGGAGGACCTGCTGACGTGCGGGTCCTGCGGGAAAGTCTTTCTGCTGTCCAATATAATCCACTTCATTCAGGTGCGTACCGGTACTTGTTTTACCCACAATCGTATGCTTTAAGAAATTGACATCAATAATACGTCAGGAGTTATCCCAGTGGTGTAGTTTGCTCGCTTGGAATTAGAATCATAGCTACCGTGAATTCGCGAAAACTAAGAGTTGAATCAAGTTCAAATCAGAGCATAAGCATGTAAAAATGCGAAATACTTGCACAGGGAAACCAGGACTTGGACTAGAATTAAAATTGGAACATAGAAATATTTCACTAGTTAGATTAGAATTACAATTAGAGCAGAGACACATTTCACAAATTAAATTACAAGTACCGTATATTATCGGCATTTTGCTCTACTTAGTGTAATTGGAGGATTACAATTATCTAGTTGTCCAAGTCTGATCCTGAGCATAGACCTGCATTATTATGGAGTAGTACAATGTTCCAGTGTATATCTACTTTCTCAGCGTAGCGTTAAGGATACCATACCATACAATAGGAAATGGCTTAAAATTTATATTTAATTGTATTGAATGCAAATCGCCAGCACCAACGAACATGGTGGCTTCGCAAATCACAGGTTCTAACCACGATCTAATATATCCCAACGTGGGCGATATTGCCCCCCAGAGCTGGGTGATTTGGCGGTCTAGGGAAATAACGAAAGGGGCGATAGGGGGCGAAAACGGACGAGGGGGGATATGGGCCGAAAATAACGAATGCGGCGATGCGATGGCGCGTTAAAACGGCTATATTGGAGTCGAGTCTGAGAATTGACCTTACTTTATTCAACTCACGACAATTTAGCTGTAAAAGTGCAAATTCGAGGTCGAGCCGAAAAGTTGACCTTATTTTAGTCAACTCGCCGGTGGTATGCCCATTTTTCGGTTATCAATATTTGGGGGGGGACGGATAATCGGTGTGGAGCTTGAAAAGGGGGCGATGAGTCGAAAGAGGTTGGGAACCACTGATCTAATATATGCAGTAGGCAGGCATGGTGGTTCGCGTATGCTGTAAATTGTTTTCGTCATCTTTGTGTCTAATTCACATACCAGCATCTTAGCTAACCCCTCATATTTGTATGTTATACTTGAAGGATCAAATATTGTTAGACGAAATCCAGCATCAGGAAGGACCCAGGAAACTATGTCATTGCAGATTTTGAGGTCGGGCGACAACAACATTCAACTATAGTAGAGAATTCGAAAGAACATTGTATAACAATAGTATCACAAAATATATTATTTCCAATTATCTACTAGTTGCTGACGATTACGCCTGGGGCCCTGACGAGTGTCATCCAAAAATATTCGGGTTCATTTCAATATCAATATACTATTCAATTGTATATTGAAGTTCTGTACCTCCAAGAAGCTTTTCAGTTAAAGCAACATTAGGCGTCCAGTTCTATCGGATTGGTGATTCCCTGTTCCACGGCCATTTCGTGTCATATCGCGCGGTCAAGATGAACGACGATTTTGCTCAATATAGCAGGGATTGAATAAGATTTTAATTATAGCTACACATTTTCTTCCAAATTAGCGTATAAATACCGGTACTGATTTCGCAAATACTTGGAAATTGAATTCAATTCCATATTAGAAAGACGAAAATCAAGCTCAGTTTATATCAAATTCGATTTCACTCTCATAGGCATGAGAATAGTAAATGTCTGTACACCAAGCCTGACTCTTTTCGCACTATGCAGCTCTCCTGTAGCATTTTCAAGAAAACCAGAGTGTAGATAGATTAGAATTAGAACACCGGGATTTCCCTCTTAATTATATACTAACTAGTGAACTATAATTTTCAAGTTATCGACGTGTGCAGAATACTACCGATGGTTGGATTAATCGTGGGATTCCGTTTTTCAGCATAAGCAATTATTTTGCCGTCCTATCCCGGAAAAAGTGCGCAGTAGCGCCAGAAGCCGGTCGGACGATATTGTGACCGCTCCGCGAATAGTACTCAGCGCGCTGACGAGTGACGAGCTCACGCAACGGTTGATATCAACCGGGCCGGACAAGTGTGGGAACGTAAGCCCGGATTCGCGCTCCTTACCGAAGGTTTGCATCGTTCCAGACATCCCTATATATTGGTACTCGACAGCGTTTTAATGACTCCAGTCAGGACTAGGGGAAGTTTTTGTTGCAGTCAAATCGTGAGAAGTTGCATTTATTTTTCACAAAAGTTGCAGTAAAGTAAAAGGTTGCATCTATTTTTCACAAAAGTTACACTAAAAAGTTGCATTTATGGACAAGATCCTTGAAATTATTAGGGTATGAGATACCAGACTCGACCCGTATCCAAGAAACTGTAGCAAAAACTGAGTGTTGGCGACTTCGACAAAATCATGGCCTGAAATAATTGACCAAGTGAAAATACAATTTTCGGCGGTCTAGCCTAAATGTACGTCCAATCAGAAAGAACCCCAAATTTAAACGACAGTGAAATAATCAAGCGATCTATTCGCGTATAGTGCCAAATATTTCCAGTAAAAGTTGGTCGCATGAAAAAATTGCGTGATAATCGCAAAAAGTTGCCAGAAATGTCACGAAAAATGAAAAAAAGTTATAAAAAGTTGCATGAAAAAAATTGAGAAAAGTTGCATACTACATAAATTCTGAGTATCTAGGAAGCTGCCGGAAGCTGTAAAAAAACTTGCAAAAACTTGCCCTAGTCATGACTCTACTCTCGAGTTGATGACTCGAGTTATTTTCTTAAAATACAAAAATCACTCGACTTGACTTGAGTCAATCTGTGTATTGACTCGAGTTGTACTCGAGTCATTGAGCATGACTCGAACCAAATCACATGACTGAATTCTAGGAGGACGGCCAAGACAGTCATATCACACATGCAGGATGCGGCATAAAATCAGCCTGCCCGTTAGATTGATTTGTTTTGCGGTTAGGTTGAATTGGCCCTGTCGGCGGTGCGAAGTTTGCGGGATCAATCTAGAAGCCGTTCCTATTTTCAGAATGTAACGCGATAGCATTTTCCGGTTCCGGACCACGTCTTGAAACGGTGCCGTCTGCTGCGTGGCACAGCGCGCCGGTGCCGTGTTATTCGCATTACATGTCGCGGCCCGAAACTGTTATTGTTAGCGTGTGGTTCGTCCACTCTCGCGTACTTGAGTAGAGTGTGCATTGCCACGTTTTGGTGGCGCTGTGTTGTAAGCATACATTGTTTGTGCATACGAGTACATTGCTGTGACCAAACGATAAAGTATATTTTCAGCTGCCTAGTCCGTTTAGTGGGGTCAGCGGACTGTGAAGTAGTGGTCATGTTTATCTGGTCGATTTATATCGGTCGAAGTAGTATTCGTTGCTGAATACATATTATGGAGTTTCGACAACAGAGTAGTATTCCTTGTCTAACGGCATATGCACATTATGCTCTCATGGTATGCATATCCAGTTATCCACAGATCGTGTGCATGTGTATCATGAGTCGGTGTATAATGTTGATGCTGCAAAACATCATGGACAAAACTATACAACGTCCTATCCTGTTGTATGAGGTTGGAAGATTTTGAGTGCTGCAGCTCAAACTTCTTTTATACACGCACCTCTTGATGATAGTGAAAAATTTCGCGCCCCATTTATCATCATATCAAAAACATGTTAAAAGCAGCGTTCCATTCCGAAATGCAATTCCAACCCATAGTTTGATGGCAACTTTTTTTACAGCTTCCTAAATACTAGAAAGTTATGTAGAATGCTGTTTTGCTGTTTTAAGCTGTTTGAAGCTTCAAGTGCAACTTTTGTCCATTTTTTTCATGCAACTTTTTGCAACTTTTTCGATTTTTCATTAATTTTTTTTCCATTTTTCATGCAATCTTTTTAATGGAAATATTTGGCAGTATATCTAAATAGATAGCTTGATTATGTTACTGTTTTTTGAGAATTTTGGTGAAATACACGGCCAAATTCGACTGAAATACCGTAACGTGTATTTCGGGAGCTGAGCCGAAAAGTTGACCCTTTTTGACCAAACTTTGATGAAAAAATAAATGCAACTTTTGTGAAAAATAAATTCAACTTTCCACGGATTTGACTGCAACAAGAACTTGCCCTAGTTATGACTGATGAGAGAATTATCACACACGAACTTCAGATTATACAGAGCAACAATTATACGAGTTAGAGGTAAATTGCGCCTGGCGCGAACAATCTTTCACTGGAATGTTTTGTCAGAAATAATCATGCGCAATGGTAGCACGTAGCATTCAGATATTTTAGCGATTTTAGTGTCTAATAACTTCTATTAGCTCAAACGTACCTCTGACCATTAACTAAATAAAAAACTCTACCGGCATTCGCTAGTCACTCTTAATTCAAAGACATATTCTGGTCGGTACACGGTGCGGTGTCAGACCAAAACTACAGCAGTGGTTCGCAACATAAGCCATATCCCCCCCCCCCAGTGGGCGATTTCGAGAAATAGGGGTAGCAAATACCAAATGGGGCGACTATGTTAGAAAGTTCATCGTTCAGTGAGATATATTTAATTAACACGGTCCAGTAATGCACGTGAAGACGAGTTATTCTGCATATGACGCGAAAAATAGTCAACTCAACGGAAAGTAGATGCGGAAACCAGTTTTTCGAGCACCAACCACCTCAAAAAATGGCTTTTTAAAAGTAAATTCATCAGCAATCAGATTTAGGTGAATACATATCCCGAATATATGTCCTCTTTTTCGGAATCGTAGATATGGAGGGCGAAAATTCGTGTCGAGATTGATAAGGGGAGCGATGAGTCGAAAAAGGTTGGGAACCACTGATCTATAGCATCGGTGTAGGAAGGATACGACGCAATTATGACATGTAAATCGTAATACAATTAAGAATATTGCCATTGGTAAAAGTTGAGGATTTCAGCAGAGATAGAAGTCGATCCGCTCCCAGTTTCAGACCCACCTGTACAGTACAGTACAAATAATTTCGTAAAATTGTCAAGCAGAATTATCTAAAACCTACTTGAGTACTCGGAATAAGTAGAAATACTTCATTAATGACCACGTTGCAAAATTGCGCCATTCCGCTTTTCCACCCCAAATCCGCCCGTAAAGACTAATAGGCTCGGGATTATTTCCTGCCGCTCAGTTTACCTTATTTGTATGACAGGTGACGAGTAACGGCCCCGCCCTTCCGACAAAAGCGCAACGCCTTTCGCCCGGCACGAAAATTGTACTCGAAGAAGCCGGACTCCGGACCGCGTCGGCTGTAGGCGACGAAGCTCCGGAGGATTTGTCCGTTATAACCGGTAAGTCACTGGTTCAATTCTTAGCGATTTGCACCGTGCCGAAAGTTTACATCAGAATTTCCTGCGAAGTTTGAATTATGTACGCGTGACTCGATGGTGACGTCTTCACGTTACTTCTTAATCGATACCTTTATTTACCCTGTACGGATACGCCACTGCAGAAAGCAATTTCGGATGTTGCGATCTCATATTTCTAGATTATTCGGTACACTAAACATGTCCATATTGTCCTAGATACGACCGAGAAAATGAAAATTCTGAACGTATGATTTGGAACGTGAAAGTGCCCGTTAACTGAATCACACCCCGCCCGCGCTATGGTGGAAATGAATACGCCTTTAGTTTCCACTTATCGATATACAACAGTGTATAGTATGCGGACGGGACTGCAATATTTTATTTCGATTTCTGTACCAATTTTATGTTTTTTCGTGCGTTGCGTACCCGTCCGGTCAGGTCTGAAATTTGTTCAAAAGTGCTATGAAAATCTCATGTCCTAATCTATCGATTGAATAATATATTCATATTGAAAGGAACCCGAATATTTTCGGCTGACAGGGTTAATCAAATCATCAGTAACTAGTAGAGAATTGGAAATAACAATCTAAATCAGAGGTCCGTGGACCCCTTAGGTGTACGAAACACCAGATCAAGGGGTACGAGATGCATCTTGGAATTAGGCCTACACGCTATCTAGAGCCCGAAATTATTTTGAAAACCAACAAAAGTGGAATCTTGTCTGGCCAGAGTGATTCAAATCAAAATAATTTCTTCGCGCGGTTTCATGTCAATCGCCGTTTTGATTTTCTCGTATGAATCATCAGAGGTTCTTGAAAATAGGCAGGGTATACGAGGAATTTTATTGATAGCTCTACTGGGTTGGAGGTGGCGAGATAGCATAGTGGTATAATCCACAGCTACAACACCAATGGATTGTGGGTTCGCGTCCGACCCAGATCGACTCCAGATTCCCTACCCAAGTATTTGAAGTTTATCTAGGCCCCGCTCCTCCTCGCCATATCATCCGTGTAAACGGTGTCTTATAAAAGCCTAGAAGTGGGCGGCGCGTGCTACAAGTCGGCAGTTACGGAATAAAAATTAGGAAATGGGCCTGGTGTAAATGACCATAGTAGTCGACAAACACCATGAATACCTCAAACAAACAAACAAACAAAACGGGATTGGAGCGCGTAAAAGGTTAAGAAACACTATTTTAAATCACGCTTCAAAATAATGGTAACTCTGTATCCGATAGAAATGAGGCAACATTATTATCAAATCAGTTTTTTTTTACCAAAATCCATGCTAGTCTCTGATACACTAGCATTGTGTGCTACAATGAATTAAAGTGCATCTTTGATGGATTAGCCTCACTGTCCGCTTTCCTGGGAACGGTACCGAGAAAACAGTTTCGCTGTCCGGTATTGATTGCCGTGCCTCGGGCGAAATGAGCGAGCGTCTCGTTTGTAAATCGGTGTTACGGTGGTTTCTCGGGTTCTAGTATTTCGGCAGCTTTGCTTACAGACTTCCTTCGGTAAGGGCGACGCCAATGAATATTAGCGATCTAATGGCCATGAGATTTAGCCGCCTTCCGATCGGAAGCAGCTATCGGTAAATTCGTATGCTCGACATCATACCGACACCTGAGAC